>WSFP011376042.1:0-30402 GCA_009831015.1 Picea engelmannii
AAATGAACAATCATACACATACACATACACAGTACACCAATGTTTTTACGTGGAAACCTAAAGCGGGAGAAAACCACAGAATGTTTTTTCTTATATGTCTTGAAGAATTACATTCATTGGAAGCACCAACTTCCTTTGTTTTCCAGTTGCAACTGGAAGGATGCTCTAACCCCCTAGCTTCTCAGGCTACAATCTGAGGGAAGCTCCAACTCCCCAATTCTCTAGCTACAACCCCCTATGTTCTCATGCTACAACTAGAAGCTGGCTACAACCACATGTCCTTGCCCCATCCAACCACCCTGATGTATAAGTAGAATGATGGAACCACTGTCACACTATTACTATGAGATATATTGTTGTAAATATGTACCAATCAACCTGCAACAAACAACCTGTACCAATAACTTGAACCATGCATCAACCATGCATCAACCTGTACCTCAACTTGTAATCAACTTGTACCATAAACAAGTGCATCAACCTGTACCTCAACCTCAACTAAAATACCTCATCAATTTCATCATCCAAATATGATTTGTAACTCTGTAATAGAATTGGTGTATATGATCACATACTTGCAAACCTTCCTTAACTTTAACAACAAGAGACTAGCATTTTCATCAAACTTTACTTTAGTCTCACATGACTAGTTTTGGATTAATCAACAACCCTAACTTGAAATAACCATTACTATGTACCTGTAATGAATAAAGATCTGAAAATAGTACACAATGTTCTTCAATGTGTTTTATGCAATTCCTCCAGGTGTCACTACTTAGAACCTCTCAGAAAAGGAGTTATAGAAAAAATTGGCATACCTTGTTGAATTATGGCTTATTCTAGAGAGCGAACTTGTAGAGCGTGCCCCGCATGGAATATTTGTTGTATGGATCTGAAAATTTGTTGTTGGACTGTACTATAACCAACACATTTTCTCTTACTGAATTTGGATCTGTTATGAATAATTTATGGCATTTTTACTTGAAACACATGTCTTAGACTAGTTTTGGGACTAGCCACAAACCCTATTTTCCACGGAGTGTAACTCCCAAAATACAACGACCCACAATCTGAAATTCATACCATAAATACTTGGATATGTTTCCTCAATGGAATCCCAATTTCATAGTCTGAATCATTCTAGAATTTTTTTTTATTGAGAAAATGGTTAGATGACCTGTAAATAACATAGCTTAGAAAGCATCATCAAAAGAATTTATCCTCCCTTAAATTTTGACCTTCTTTACTTCACCTTCCCTTTGAAACTCGTCTTATATATCATTTGGTTATCTCAGTCACCTATGTCCAACTTTGCCCAATTTTCCTCTTGTCCATATATCCAATAGCCACTTGACTACTTAACCCATTTTCCTCATTTCAGGGTTAACCTTCTTATAACTACTTTCCATAATTAGAAAGTTTTCCATTTACTTTATTATTTAAATAATCCTCTTTGAATTTGTCACTTCACTTGATTATTTAAATAATTTATTCTTTGCAATCACTTTGACTTATTTGACCTTTTGGGGCTTCAAGCCAACATATGAGGGTCCTCCAACTTCGTAAGGCCATAACTCTCAAACCGTGAGGAGTTATGTGACGTTCCACATACCACCAAAAATGGAATGACATGTACTGCACATCTAGAATATTCTTACCTACAAATATATCAAAACACATACCATTATACATCAATCAAACTTGGGTCCATTACCCAAACCTTTGTGCTACCAGAATTCACTACCAAAATTTCTTCAAGGGTTGACATCAATGAAAACCAACCCAATTAATCAACAATATCCCCCTTTGGTATTGATGGAAACACTCTAATGAAATACTGAAATCATATCACTCATGCTCCCCCTAGAACCATGCCTCTATCCTCTGCATCTGATAAATATCTCCCCCTTTGTCATCAATGGAAAAGGTATCTTTCCATTCGGGTATGCTCCCCCTAACTGACTCGTCTAATCTCCCAACCTAAATTTTCCTCTTTATGGTGTTTCCTCGTGTACATCTAAGACATATAAGATAAGCATTCAAAATCATTCATTTTGGAGTAGAAATAACTCTGAGTCTCTAGTGAAGATACTCAAAGGATTCCCATGGAAGTGTTCGACAACACATGTATTCCAACATAGGATGAACACCTTCAGTAACCACTCACATAACCAGATCAACACACTGATGTTTTCACGTGGTAAAACCCCTACGAGGAAACATCCACGACCCCAACCAACGTGACCACTTGGAGAATTTTATTAATGCAAAAGAAAAAAATTATAGAGATATTTTACAAGAGAGTTTCTCACAATCGATCATCAAAAAATGACCATCCATGCTCTTTAAATAGAGATCATGGACCAATAAGGTGTTAAGACATGGATCAATGGTCATTAAGATTGAGGAGAGTATGAACCATCGGATCACTCTATGTCGGGAACATATTGTGACCGTCAGATTTTCTAACTACAAATGCATACTAAAGAAACACACTAAGAAACACACTAATAAACACACTTTTACCTAATGCCACATTAGACCAAGTAGATCTTAACTAACTCCTAAGTGTCTAAATATCCTAACATCCCCCCTTAAGAACAACTTGGGATAGGATTGAAGGATTTACAATAGTGATGCAATAGGAGAAGGAAGGAGGCATTAGAGCCTATCCCCTCTTAATGACAACTTCCTGAACTCCTAAAATATATCGAAGTTTGGAAAACTTTGCTTCTAGAAGTGACTTTGTGAAAATGTCTGCAACTTGATCTTCTATAGGGAAAAAGATCACTTCAATAACTTAATCATGAATGAGATTTCTGATGAAGTGCATGTGTAGCTAGATTGGTTTGCTATACTGATATTGAACCAGGTATTTGGCGATCTTGATGGCACTCTGATTGTCACACCAAAGGCTGGTTGGATGCTATTGTTGGAATCCAAACTCTAAAAGGAATTTCCAAAGACACAAGGCTTCATGACTTTCATTTACCGCTGCTCGGTACTCTGCTTCTGCTGAAGAAAGTGAAATATTTTGTTGTTTCTTACAGGCTCAAGTGACAGGTCCTGAACCAAGGCTGAAAACATAACCTGTAGTAGACCTCCGATCATTAGGGTCGCCGACCCAATCTGAATCATTGAAACCAACCAATAAAGAAGTCCCCCCTGAACTTTAATGTATTTCGAACTGAATTATACCATGGACATAGCGAAGTATAATTTTAGTTGTTTTCCAATGGATTTCATGGCGTGTTTTCATATACCAGGAAACAAGACCAACAACAAAGGAAATATCAGGACGGGTATGAGTCAAGTATAAGAGGCTACCAACTAACTGACGGTACATGGTGGAATCAACTTCAGGAGAAGTACAAGTGGCAGTAAGCTTGAATCCAAACTGGAAGGGAGAAGGGGATGGTTTACAATCATCCATGTGAAAGTGACGAAGAAGGTCACAAGCATACTTAGACTAGGAAAGAAAAAATCCTTCATTGGTTTGCAAAACTTGGAGGCCAAGGAAATAGTGCAAAAATCCTAAGTCTCTCATTTCAAATTTCTTCTTAAAGATGGTTTTCACATGGTTTAAAAGTTTTGAGTCACTACCAGTAAGGATAAGGTCATCAACATAAAGGACAAGGATTATGAAATGGATTTCTACTTTCTTGGTATAGAAATTAGGATCAGAATGGAATCTAGAGAATCAAGTGGCAATAAGAAAGCTGCCCATTTTGGCATACCAAGTTCAGGGAGCTTGCTTGAGACCATAAAGCGATTTCTTAAGGCGAAAAACAAGGCTAGAGTCATTCTAGACATATCCAGGAGGTTGTTCCATGTAGATTTATTCTTTCAAATCTCCATGCAAGAAGGTGGATTTAACATCCATATTATGGACCTCCCATTTATGTGAGGCAACAAGGGAAAGAACAAGGCAGATGGAATTCATTTTTTCTACAGAGTTTCATTATAGTCAATTCCTTCAACTTGGGAAAATCCTTTGGAAACTAACCGAGCCTTGTGTCTTTCAACACTTACATATGATGCATACTTAGTTCTATAGACCCATTTACATATGACAAGTTTTCTTCCTTTTGGAAGAGGTACAAGATCCCAAGTATCATTTTCCATTAAAGAACAATACTCTTCATTCATTGTTGTATCCCAATCTGGATGACTTGAAGCTTCTGTAAATGTCTCTGGATCATGAGTGTCTGAAACCTGAGTCAAAAGAGAAGAGGCTCGCTGGAACTGTGAACATGTACGACACTGATATGAAGGATCACCGACAAGATCACAAACTACTTCTCATGTTGAACGAACCCATCTAGAAAGCGGTGGAGTTGGTGTTGGTTCAGGTTCAAAGGACCCATCTGGAGGAAGGTGAGCAGGTGGAGGTGGATTTCCATCCTCACTGTCATCATCTAAAGAAGAAACCAGAACATAAGAAGGCACAAACGCCAAAGATGGCTCGTAGGCCGAAGAAGACACAACAGTCGAATTAGGCTCGCAAGACAAAGAAGGCACAGATGTCGATTTTGGCTCGCAGGCCAAGATATTTTCATCAAATTTAACATCTCTTCGAATAATAATTTCATTACAATGTGGTTGAAGAAGTCTGCAACCTTTGGCATCTTCAAAATAACCAACAAATATACACTTCTCACTTTTAAGTTGCAATTCTTTCCTTTTCTCATCAAGAATGTGAGCCCATGCTATACTGCCAAATACACAGAAGTGACTTACATCTAGTTTAATTTTATTCCAAGCTTCTACTGGTGTTATATTTTTAAGAGCCTTTGTGGTAGTGTGATTTACTATGTAATTTTCACAGTTGATTGCTTCCGCCCAATACTTTAGACTTAATCCCTTAGATTGGATCATACAATTAGCTATTTCTTTTAATGTGCGGTTCTTTCTCTCAACAACACCATTTTGTTGTGGTGTATATGGAACAATGTGTTGCATTTGGATGCCCTGTGTAGTGCAGTAAGTTGTAAAATTATTGTTCACATATTCACCTCCATTATCTATTCTTAACCTTTGAATTTGATGTCCAGATTTCTTTTCTACAAGGGATTTGTAGGCCAAAAATTTGTCAAAAACTTTTCTCTTAAGTTTTAATAAGTAAACCCAAGTCCATCTAGAAAAGGCATCAATGAAAGTTAAGAAATACTTGCACCTAGAAAAATAAGGAGAAGAAAGTGGACCACACAAATCACTGTGAACAAGATGCAAAGGGCCCGAGGCGTGCCAAGAGGCACGTTTGTCAAAATTGTCCTGATGATGTTTTCCAAGAACATTGTTTTGTTGATTATATGATTAGTATAATGCACAGATTAATTATCAATCTAGGATTCGTAATCAACAGAGTTACAAGACACTAGTAAGAGAGGTAATTCTAATGTCATGAGTATAGAACTAATCTGGATTATGCATTCTATAAATAAAGCAAACTATCAAACTAAAACACACTTTGGTTGTCTTTCACAGAGAGGCTATCTACTCCATTGTGGCACATGCAAGTATGATATGGAAGTATTTAACATGTTAAATCTGCTATCTGACCCAGAAAACTAACTATGCAATCACACTTTGAAAAGGAAATCACAAATCAATCATCAAGGCATACCATGGGTAGTTCAGTAGCCAGTATATTGGATATGATGTGGCTCACAATGATCTATTGTGAACTTCACTAATTCTTTTCCAAATATGTTTCACTATTGTTGCCAACATCTATGTTCACTAAAGGAAATCAAATTCATAAAAATAGAAACATGGCACATGCAAAAAGAAAGGAAGTAAAGATATTAAGCAATTATATAATCAAAATTCCAAACTCAACTATGCTACTAACATATGAAACTGTTAGAGATGATGAACTAAATTGATAAATCAAAGCTACAACTAATCTAACAATTAAACTATTGAAATCAAATGCTAGCACTAGTCTACAAGAAGGCTGATCTTTGTTGGGCAGTGGGCCCTTGCCGCTTCAACAGGCCAACGTTTAGAGTCTGCATTAAGTTAGTTTTCGAACAACACATTACTCTTACTTAGATCTCAAAACATGAAATTAGATTATACTACCAATTCAATTCACATCCATTCATTAAGAATCAAGACATGGAAGTAAATGAAATTCTTCAGTTAAACTCAAACTCAAGATATGTTCTACAATATGCAACACTACTCGAACATGCTGTGTTATGATATCTCCCTATATTTCCACCACCCTTGCCACAACTATTTAAACAATCTCAGCTGTGAAACACAAGAAGGTGAAATTCTTCAGCATATCAACAAATGTCAAATTTACACACTCTGTTACATATTTTAAGCTTCATCCTCATGACACAGAGTGTATGAGGATGAAGCAATAACCAAATTGTCTTAATATAGTCTTACTATAGCTTTAAACATTCAACAATTATCTTAGGAAAGATTTGGAGCTAAACTTGGCATACTTTGTTTCTTCTATTGGTACCAGATCATGATAGGTGAGACACGGTGGATATTACCGGATCCGAACAACACACAATTGGTTGGTACTAGACTAAAACAAGAGACAAACGTTGGTACTAGATCGCGAGAATGATCTGCGGGTATTGGATCAGTGTAAAATGGCACATAAGTACCGGATGGCTTGGTTTCTTGGAGTGTCGGACTTGTCCAAAGGTCAAAGGCTACATATAGAAATTTCAACATTAGCACGTGAAATATTTAATCTCCTAGCTTAATAAACCACAAAATGCATGAATTCAAATATACTTTACCTCATGACCTTATAAGTGGTTGGAGATAGTGTTGTTTGTCATTTATCCAAGCTTAGGTAGGTCAAAAAGGTGTAAATAAGGAGTATAATATGGTAATGGGGATGTCAATTTAGAGGCTCAACATTCCCCCATGCCAAAATCATTGCATGTCCTCATGCAACTGAAACATACTCAAAATTTTACAAAACTTGAGACTCCATTTGTTTTACTCCTTTGGATCAATGATGTTGATAGCTGAGGCTTCTCCGTTCAGCTCCCTTTTTATGACCCTAATATATTGCAAGATTTTTAGTACCTTTTGGAGCTTATTAGAAGTCTCTTCATGGTCATCTTGGATTTGTTGGCTGGTTGACTTCAGTTGCTCATTTTCCTTCTTGATATACCTATCTAGTAGTTGGTATTCCTTCACCTCTTGTTTTAGTTCCTGGTTCTGTTTTTGTAGATCCTCAATATTCTTCCTCATTTGTCCTTTTGTTAAGGTCTTTATTGACCCCATTTCTTCCAACTGGATGTGTTTTCCTTCTTCCACTTCTTCTCTCATCCCACACAAAGTAATAGTAACTTTCTCCTCATATAAGCTAGGGATGTCATCCTAGACTGGTAGGTCTAGAGGAGAGGAGGTAAAATTTGTTGGGTCTTCATGTGCAAGAGGACTGGCAGCCTCTTTTCCTATCTTTTACATTCTCCTTGTGGTTCTCTTAGAAGGAGGTGATGGATTTTTCTTCTCGAAAGTGCTAAAAATTTTGCTCTTCCTCTTTCCTATATGTGGGATGGTTACATGAGTTTTTTCTATAGGTTGTTCTCCTTTATGTTTTGAGCTACTCTTCTCTTTCCTCAAGGGTTTTGATTTATGACCCTTCTACTCAAGTGCTACTGCTGAAATATCTTCTACTAATTCAGATTTATCTTTCGATTCTTGACTTTTAAGAGCCTTATTAACTGAGGAAGAGGGACCTACTTATTTACTCAAAGAGTCATGAGTTTTTCAGTCTTTTCTCATCCTAGCTTTATATTTTTGGCTTACTGCTTTAGAGGATGATTGAGCTACCTTGTCTTTCTTACCGTTTTTCTTCTTAGGTTCCTCATCTTCATCTAGAGCAGGTTGGTCTTCCTCTACAGGTTCATTTTCTGTGGAAAAGTGTTGAGCAATGAGGGTTTTCCAACTAAACCTTTGTTTCCTAATTTCATGTATAACTAGCATTCTGATAAGACCCTGATGATAGATACTAGTCTTCTCAGTTTTAGATAAGGATTTGAAACCTATCATTATCTTTTTCAAGCTCATCCATAAAAAGTATGGAAAGTCAATCTCAAGATCTCCTTCAAAGTGCAACAAAAGCCTAAGGTGATATAGGAAAGTTACAACATACCTGCCTTCACAAGTGAGGAATCGTTGGAGGCTGACAAACATCGGATGATATTCCTCCTTGATATAATTTCTAGAAATCCCCTTTTTCCAATCAGGGTGTTGATGGTCTTCTTTTAGAAATCTTTGGCACATTTCCTTATTGATTCCTACTCCTTTGAAATACTTGGCTCCTCTGCTAGGTAATCGTTTGGCCTCCCTTAGAGTTGCTTCATTGATTTTTAGCTGCAGGTTACCTATCTGCACAATTTCTCCATCGTAACTTTGGGTAAATGTATGAGATACCCCCTCATGACAACCTATGAATTTTTCTAAAAACAGAATCCAACCCGCTCTAGTATACTTATCTCTACACAACTGGAACTCCTCGGTCTCCCTATAAATTTGGAAGACCAGTTCATGCCTACTCACACACATCCTTATAAATTGTGAGTATAAACAAGGCTGTAGCGTAAGAGTTTGGTCAACTGTGAGCATAAGGGTTTGGTACTGGATACTACGGAGAGGAGATATCAGGTTAAACAATAGGTTCTGTAATGGAGAAATATTGGTAATGGTAGGGAAAACAGTGATGGTGTCGATAATTCAAAAGGTGGGTTTAAGTAAATATGTTATGAAGGAAATTGAGATGAGATGAGGCTCATCTGGATGGATTCACCACCCAGATAATCCATTTCATTTATGCCCGTTAGTATAATGATGGGAACGAGAAGTTTGGTAGCAAAAAAATCATTGTTGTTTGGGATAGGCGATTGGACCTTCAAGCGATGAATTTGATGTTGAATGATACGAGGTAGATTCGTGATTACTAAGAGTAAAGCACGTTCTTGGTTTAAAGTCGTGGCTCATCATTACTGGGCATAATCATTTCAGTTCATAACTATATTCACACATTTGATGTGATTTTTTCCTCAAGGAAATTGATTAAGGTTAAGCATATGGGTATGAGGGAAGTAAAAGTTAAGCGCATGGTTTTAACAATAAGGTCATAAGATCTAGTATACAATTTCATACCTATTGTAGTTTTATAAGCAAATGAAAATAAACGATACCCTGTTACCTTTTCTTTTACCATTGCATAACCAATACCCATATGATATTCATGACTAGAAGCATTGAATTATATTTGAAGCCTGCAGGTTATCAGAGTTCATCTTTTAGGCTGGAGTTTTCTGGAGGATTAGTACTGGAATTTTCTGTACTTCATGAAACTTCTTTATTTTGTGCTTGTTTTTGAATTTCTTCCTTTGTGTCTGGTTCTGCAGGGTTGTAAGGTGAACATGTTGGTCCCTGAAGATGAGATTTGAGTCTAGAAAAGAGCCTTGAAAGAGGCTCTTTGACCCTCCCCCATGGCAAAGGTGTTGCATATCCTTATGCAAAAAGATCTGAGACACTGTATCACAATGAAAGAAAATTGATAAGATAAGAGGAATGAAGTCAAATTCCAAAAGTATAACCATCATCTAACATATGATCTCATGCCTTAAAAAACGAAATTGCCTTTCCTCTGGTGACTTATTGACAAGCACAACATTCAACAATGAAAACAAGGGGGTTTTGTATTTTTCCATAAGAACAAATGCAACCTAACTGGCTTTAGAGATTTACTATCATTAGATGTTATGGATAAATTTCACAGTATAAGTAGATCAGACTCCGTAGTCAGGGTCCCACTCTTAAGAAGTTTCCTTCTTAGGTAATGTAGGATTTGGATGTCAGATCGATAAAGTTGACTTAGGGTAGTTATCAAATGGACATTTGCTTGTAGTATTCATATTTTTAAATGAAAAAAGTGAAATTTTCAATCAAACAAGTATAAATGAGACATTTCTCAAACTAGAACCCACTGCCAGCAAGCTTGTTCAGTACTCCGATGGAGTAGTTGTGATATTTAGTGAGAGACACACCTTCCCCAGGCAGAATGCCCCATTTCCAACAGGCATGTTCAGTACCCTGATGGGTTTTCCTAGTCATACCATAGACCAGTACCCGCTGCCAGTAGACCTGTTCAGTATCCCAGCGGCTTAGTCTCTTAAACCCTTTTTCTATCAGAGGCTTCTTGTCTATAGTCACCTATTTTAGTTTTTGTTAAAGAGTTCTTTTTCCCAGGTGACAGGGGGAGGCTCGTTGAAAACCCTTTTACAGGTTGGGATGGTATTGAGTTAGAATATATACTCTCTTATTTGAATGTCTTTTAAAGATTTGTTTGAAGGAAAAATAAAATCATGTATGTATGTTATTTATTTAGAATATTCCATATGTATGGTTTGTCTGAGTTTGTCCATAAGAGAATGACCTAAAGTTACCTTAGGATACTGATGCATCCTTTTCCTTAAAATTTTCCTAGTGTGCCCATGACAGAGATTGTTCATATACTCATATTCTACTCTTTAGTAAAGATAAACCAATGATTATTGTTGAAGTCTAGTTAGGGTGAAATAGTTACTTGTAGGATAATATTTGTAATCCCTTTAATCATGTTGAAATATTGATGTTGTTTGTAATGGAATTTTTTATGAAGGCAACCTCTAAAATTTAAATTAGATTAAGCATGGTTCTTTAAACAACATAGGAAAAATAAATTGTATCTTCGTTGTCAAGCAACATAACCAAAAGAAATTAAAATACTTCCTTGTTAAGGAACATAACCAAAAGAAATTACAATACTTCCTTGTCAAGCAACAAAACCAAAATAAATTATTGCTTCATAAAAGATGCCATTTGATGCTACAATCAGCTCCTTGGTTCCAGCTTAAGTGGTTACTACAATGATTCATACTTCATATTAATTGACATTAGATATTTGAAATAGGCATAGCATTATTTGTCAATTAGATGGTATGTCCTGATAGTACCGGATAAGGACAGTCTTCTGGTACCAGACCAGTATAGGATTGCTGGTACCATACCAGAACAGAGTTTCTGGTACTAGATCAATAGTGTTGGTACTAGACCAGAACATAGTATTGTTGATGCTTAAAAACTATTGTTTTAGCAAGTTCATGAAAGATCAAATAACTTACAGAAATCTACTAACAAAAATAAAATGTGAAAGTAAAACAAAGGAGGTAAAAATCCATTGTTACCTTCAACTTATTAACAAAACACAGCCCACACACCTATGTACAAATTTTTAAAAATAAATAAATCAATCAATGTGGATCAGTAGGAATATCTCCTTCCTTACTGATCATCTGCATATCTAAATTCTGTAGCACACGTGTCAAAAATTCCTCTTTTGACAAGGGTTTGTTATAAATTCTCAACCGGTGATAGTTCACGAGTAGGGGTGTCTGATGTTCGTCAATTGTCTTTATCCTGATTGAACCATTATCATAAACAATGCCAATCTCATAAGGTCCCAACCAACGAGTAGTTAACTTACCTTTGAAGTTCTTGAACCTGCTGTCATACAACAAGGCCCAATCTCCCGGTTGAAATTTTTTCTTTTTGAGATACTTGTCATGCCATTTTGTCCTCTTCTCTTGAATAAGGGTGGTTCTTTGAAGTGCTTCCTACCTGATTTCATCCATCTCATTAAGCTTGAAGAGCCTTTGTTGTTAGGATTCATCTAAGTTCATTCCAACTTGTACAACAGTCCTGAAGGTTTTGATATGGAATTCTATGGGGAGAAGCACCTGCTTCCCGTACACCAACTCATAAGGTGTATGTCTTGTTGTATTCCTCCAGGTGATTCTATAAGCCCATAAGGATTCTAGTAATATATCAGCCCAATCTTTGTGGTGTAGTTGTATTGTTTTAGTAAGAATGGACTCAATGACTTTGTTGGTAGATTCTACTTGCCCATTCGCCTATGGATGATAAGGTGTAGATTTCCTATGCTTGATTTGGTACTATTCTGTAACAAATTTGACCAGATTAGAGGTAAATTGAGTCCCCTGATTAGTCACAATTTCTCGAGGTACACCAAATCTAGTAAAAAAATCATTAAAAAGGAAATCCACCACTGATTGTTCACTTGCAGACGGTAAATATTTTGCTTTAACCCACTTAGTCACATAGTCAGTACATACAAGTATATACCTTTTATTTTTAGATGCAGGATTAATGGGCCCTACAAAATATAATGCCCATTTTTCAAAAGGTTCAATGACTACCCGGGATTGAAGTGGAATTTGGTCTTGTGCAGTAGGCTTACCCATTCGTTGGCATTCATCACAATTGGATACATAAGTTCTGGCATCCTTGAAAACATTAGGCCAATAATAGCTAGATTGCAGAACTTTATAGGTGGTCCTCTTGTCATCAAAATTCCCTCCACAAGGCCCATCATGGTAGGCTTGCAGAATATCATGGATCTCATCCTCCCTTACACATATTCTGATTACCAAATCTGGTCCTGTTTGATAAAGACAATCATCATGCAACATATAGTTTGCACTTAGCTGAATTACTTTCTATGTTTCTCTAGGAGACAATTTATGAGGTATCTTCCCTGTCACAAGATAGTTAGCTACATATACATACCAAGGAGTAACTATAGAAATAACAAACAAATTTTCATCAGGAATGTTATCATCTACTGGTGCATTATCTCCTAGATGAATCATTCTAGATACAAAATTAGCCACAAGATTATCCTTACCAGGTCTATCACTAATATTGATATTAAACTCTTGTAATAATAACATCCATCTTGTAACTCTAGGGTTTGTTACAGGTTTGTTCATTAATAATTTGATGGTTGAATGATCAGTGTGTACAAAAGCTTGATATCCTGTAATACATTGTCTAAATTTATTGATAGCATGGACTACATATAACAATTCTTTTTCTGTGACCGTATAATTAACTTCAGCTGGGGAAAGGTTTTTACTGACAAAGTAAATAATATAAGGCATTTTATTTTCCCTTTGTCCAAGAACTACCCCAGGTCTATGTCTGAGGCATTAGTACAAATATGAAAAGGAAGGGACCAATTTGGTCCTCTTAAGACAGGGATACTTGACAATTTCTTTTTCAAAATATCAAAAGATACTTGGCATTCATCATTCCAATTAAATTCAACTTCTTTAG
Organism: Picea engelmannii; assembly: GCA_009831015.1. Classification (NCBI taxonomy): domain Eukaryota; kingdom Viridiplantae; phylum Streptophyta; class Pinopsida; order Pinales; family Pinaceae; genus Picea; species Picea engelmannii. Next base: position 13,177 of record WSFP011376042.1, read on the forward strand.
ATAATAACTTCAATAAAGGGGTAGCTAAGCTTGTAAAATTTGGAATGAATCTTCTATAGTAGCCAGCATGCCCTAAAAAGCTACGAACTTCTTTTTGTGAGGAAGGTATTCTAATTTGTGTGATAATATAAATCTTTGCGGGATCGACTCTAATTCTAGAACCAGAAATGTGATGTCCCAAAACAATGCCTTCAGTGAGCATCATCTTTGAATTTTCATTGCTTAGGGAAAGATTAGTTTCCCTACACCTAATCAAGACTTTTTCTATACTAGACAAAGCTTCCTGGAAGTCATCTCCATGGACTATAAATTCATCCATGTAGATTTCTACGCAATCATTGGTCAAGTCAGAGAAAATGGCTAGGAAAACCCTTTGGAAAGTGGTTGGGGAATTGTAAATTCCAAAAGGAAGAACCATATAAGCATAGGTTCCCCTTGGGCAGGTGAAAGTGGTATTTTCTTGATCTTCAGGTGCTATTTATATTTGGTTATAACCACTAAACCCATCTAGGAACGAGAAACACTTCTTTCTGGACAAGGTATCCAACACCTGATCAATAAATGGTAAGGGAAAATAATCCCTATGGGTGGCCTTGTTCAAATCCCTAAAGTCTACACATATTCTCCACTTACCGGTTTTCTTGGGAACTATGACAAGTGGAGACACCCATTGACTATCGGAAATGGGGTATATGAGATTGGCTTGAAGGATTTTTTGCAATTCTTCTTTTACAATATCTTTGAGGGTTGGATTCATCCTTCTCTAAGGCTGCCTAACTGGTATGATTTGGTCATTAGTGTAGATATGATGTGTGCATGTGTCAAGGTGAATGCCTTTCATGTTTGCATAATCCCATGCAAAGACATCAAATTGTCTTTGGAGCATTTCAATTACTTGCGTGTTTTGTTCTAGTTCCAAACTAGAGTTGATATATAAAGATTTTCCTAGACTAATCTCAACAAGTTCAGTGCTTTCTTCCTTCTCTGAAGAAGCTAGTGATAAAGTATATAATTGGGTGATATCAGGATGCCAAGTTTGTTGAAATTCAGAATTGAAAATATGTGACAATTATGCAAAAGACCTAGGATATTCAATGCAATTCGAATAAGCCAAAAATAAACTTAAGACTTGTTCATATGATTTTTCTTGCACTCCTTTTATTTTTTCAAGTGTTAACATGGGGCTGATGCAATCTTCCTCTCCATAAGGGTTTTCTAGACAAACATGTATTTCTTGTGCTAGTTGAGCAGGAGGGAAGAGGACAAGATTTTGGCTATGTGTGCCATTGGATATAGTCATGTCGCCAAACCGACAACTAATAAAGGCATCTGTTGTGGCCAGCGAAGGGCGACCAAGAACCATAGGGTGTCTTGGTTTGGAGGATGATTTAGAATAGATGACTAGAAAGTCTACTAGATACTCCCAAGAAGCTAGTGTGACTATGACATCATCTAAACTTCCTGTAGGAATAATGACTGACTTATCTGCCAACTCTATCATGGTTTGGATTATCATTAACTAGTTGATTTGGATATTTTTCATAGTGTCAAAAGGAATTACATAAATTTTTGCACCCAAATCAATGAGTGTGTTTGGTAAGGAAATACCATTAATTTCAACAGTGACTACTGGGTTCCCAGGGTCATTATATTTATATGGAATTTCAGAAATAAATTCAGATAATTGTCCTACCACCTGAACAAGGGGAGGTTCCTTCTTCTTCCTTATTGGTTTCTTAAGGAAAAGATCCCTTATGATTTTGGCGTATATGGGGATATCCCTAATGGCTTGTAGCAGAGGTATTTTTACACATACATTTCGTAACTCATCCTCTATATATTTGTGCAAGGGCGGCTCAGGTTTCTTCTCTAATAGTCTTTCAGAGTAGGGTGGAGGATTAAATTGTTGAGGTACTCCTATGGACTGAGAAGTGGGTGGAATATGAGGGGAAGTCTCTCCTTCTACAGGGGTGGTTTGAGTATTTTCTTGTTCAGAATGATTATCATTTTCTTCATGAATTATTATTCCAGAATTTGATTGATTTACAACTTTCCCGGATCTTAGTTGAATTTCATAGGTGGGAAAGGTTTAGGCTTCTGGATTTTGTACAAGGTGGGTGGGTCTATTATTGGGGTTATGAATTGCCTGGACATGAATTGTTGTTGGTATAGGAGGGTTATGGGTAGCTTGAATTTGTGGTTGTTGACTGGAATTTATAGGTACTTGTTGTTGCTAGTTGGGGTTTAAAGGTACTGTGAATTTCATCTATACAGGAGGTGGAGGTAAATCTTGTATCTGAGGTTGGTTAAATCTAGGTAGTAATTGGGAAATGTTTGTAGGATAGTTGGGAAATGTTTGCAAGATACTGCGGATATTTCGGGTAAGAGGGACTACCATACACAAGTCCCCTCCAACCTTGTTGCCAAGGTTGAGTTTTATCTTCTTGAGGTGTCCATTGGGGATAGGGCATTGGAGCAGGACCCCATTGTTGTTGTTGATATTGTGTATTAGGGTCATAAAATGCATTGGGGTTTTGTGCTCTCCAAGGCCTCTTAGAAGGGTACAGTTGTTCTTGTGAGACTCCTCCTCCCCTATAAATGGCTTGAATCTCAAGCAAAGTTTGACATTTAGATGTGGGGTGATCTTGTGTACACATGCCACATACCTCTATGACATTTAATGAACATTCTTTCTCAAGGTGCCTCTTTCTACATTTAGGACAAAAGATTGCAAAAACAACATCTTCTTCTTGCTTCTTTTTCAGTTTTAGGGTATCTAACTGATTACTAATTATACTGAAGATGTTTGTTTTAAAGTTTTATAATAAGTTTCCTAACTCAATTCTTGTGACAGTCCCTGAGTTTTGTCTTAAATTTCTGCTAAAAGGATCTCTTGGTCCTTTTCCTGTTTGATCTTGTCCTCTTGAGTATCTCCTACAGTAATCTGCAATTTCTGCAAAGGGATTTTGGTGAACATCTCCTGAACTTAGCAAATTTAAAACTTCTATGCAGTCATCTCTAAGACCTTTCAAAAATATTTTTCTTACTACAGTTGGGTCTGTGGTGAATAATTTTGATTTCTGATAGTTTTATAAGAACCTTTCTAATTAGTTTTCAGGGCTTTCATCTTCAGTTTGTTGCATTTTAAAAATGTCATTTTTAGCATTGCCCTTACAATAGTCTTGATATTTCCGTAAAAATGTGTCTTTCATCTGATCCCAAGAGAGAATTATATTTTCTCCTAAGTTCATGAACCATCTCAAGGCTGAGTCCTTTAATGTGGCTGGAAAGATCTTAAGTTTTTGGGCATCGTCTGAATAGTTATAGCCTCTACATAATATGTCAAACTCGAATAAAAATAAATATGGATCTTCAGTTGACATAACTCTGAAAGTGGGTAATGATGAAAGTGGGATGTTCTTCATGTTGATGTTTCTGGAAATATCCAAGATTGGAAACCCGAAGGTCTCAATCTCAGTGGTGCATTTTCATTTCCTTCTTCTTCTGCCATTTCACTAGGTATCCTTCCTCCACTGATAGATGGTTCAAAAACTGGATTTTGTGTGTCTTCTAAATGCTCAGTTTCTTCAACAGATTCACATTCTATCTGCCCCAATATCGATTCTTCAGGTCTAGGTACTTCTTTTTGTTAAGAACCAAATACCAATATAGCATAGAAAAACCTCAGAAAAAGTACTCAACGCCTTGAAAAAGAGATAATTTCAGATAATAAGCCTCTTCGGGGGGGGAACCCCGCACAAAATAATTGATATAAAATTCTAAAACTTGCACCAGAAATACTACAGACTATCCATGATCTAATGAAACCAGTCCCACTCAATTTGGATACTCTAGGAAGAAGTTATGATTGTTTTATCTGGAACACCTTCTTGAGACTAGTCAATAGGACTAGTCAGATACCCTATCTTACACAGGGTGTATCTACAAATTTAAAATGACCCAGAAGCTAAAAATTTTACCACATATACCTTACTAATTTCTGTATATATCCTCCGAATTTCAGGGTCTGAAACATTACAGAAAAGTTTTTTATAGCGAAAATGCTGCAATGACTCATTTCAGGATGATTCCAGAACCCTATCTTGTACAGGCTCTATCTCCAAAAGTATAAGGCCTCAGGAGATGAATTTTGAACCCAACGTACCTTGATCTGTCTAATAAATATCCTCCAAGCTGTTTCTTCTGAAACATTGTAGAAAACAAGTTATAGCGAAAATTCCAAGGTGTCTCATATGTAGCAGCGAAACCCCAAGACCCTGAGCTCTGATACCATATGTTAAGAACCAAATACCAATATAGCTTATAAAAACCTCAGAAAAAGTACTCAATGCCTTGAAAAAAAGATAATTTCAGATAATAATCCTCTTCGAGGAGCCAACCTCCTTTTACCCCACTTAAATGTTCAAGTACAAGATGATTCAAAATGAAAATGTCTCCTTGGTATATATAGGAGACTAGGAGGTATAATTACAACTAATGGCCTAAAGCCGACATAAATAAAATAAAATTACTAATATAATATGCCCCAATTAAGGGGTAATGAGCCAATATTAGGGCTTAACACTTTTGGAGCCTCATTGGCTTCCCTTGAACTTCCTCCTGGTGGAATTCTTCCTACACCAATGTCAGTTAAATTAGTGTGGGGGTTTGTTTTCAAATCTTTAGAACTTACAAATCTACCCTTATTATCTCTATATCTATGCATAAAATAAAAATTTGATACTTACTCAATTAAAATCATAATGGAAGGTAAGAAGGAAACCTGGCTTCGGAGAACCCCACTATAGTGTCTGCGCGGCTCTTCACTCACGTCTTAAACATTTTATCCTCCTCCCTCAAGTAGCCCTTAAAATCATTCAAAAATTATGCAAACTAAGCTAAAATAACTTCCTACCATTTGAAACTCCCCGAAAACGGCACCAAAATGTTGTGTTCCTTATATGATTAGTATAATACACACATTAATTATCAATCCGGGATTCATAATCAACAGAGTTACAAGACACCTAGAGAGGTAATTCTAATGTCATGAGTATAAAAATAATCTGGATTATGCATGCTAGAAATAAAGCAAACTATCAAACTAAAACACACTTTGGTTGTCTTTCACAGAGACGCTATCTACTCCATTGTGGCACATGCAAGTATGAGATGGAATTCTTTGACAGATCAACTCTACTATCTGACCCAAAAATCTAACTATGCAATCACACTCTGAAAAGGAAATCACACATCAATCATCAAGGCATATCATGGGTAGTTCAATAGCTAGTATATTGGATATGATGTGGCTCACAATGATCTATTGTGAACTTCACTAGTTCTTTTCCAAATATGTTTGACTATTGTTGCCAACATCTATGTTCACTAAAGGAAATCAAATTCATAAAAACAGAAACAGGGCACATGCAAAAACAAAGTAAGTAAAGATCTTAAGAAATTATATAATCAAAATTCCAAACTGAACTATGCTACTAACATATGAAATTGTCAGAGATGATGAACTAAATTGAAAAATCAAAGCTACAACTAATCTAACAATTACACTATTGAAATCAAATGCTAACAGTAGTCTACAAGAAGGTTGACCTTTGTTGGGCGGTGGGCCCTTGCCGCTTCAATAGGAAAACGTTTAGAGTCTACAGTAAGTTAGTTTTCAATCAACACATTACTCTTACTCAGATCTCAAAAAATGAAATTAGATTATACTACCAATTCCATTCACATCCATTCATTAAGAATCAAGACATGGAGGTAAATGAAATTCTTTAGTTAAACTCAAACTCAAGATATGTTCTACAATATGCAACACTGCTCTAACATGATGTGTTATGCTATCTCCCTATATTTTCACCACCCTTGCAACGACTATTTAAACAATCTCAACCGTGAAACACAAGAAGGTGAAATATTCAACATATCAGTAAATGTCAAATTTACACACTTTGTTACATATTTTAAGCTTCATCCTCATGACACAAAGTGTATGAGGATGAAGAAATAACCAAACTGGCTTAATATAGTCTTAGTAGAACTTTAAAAATTCAACAATTATCTTAGGCATGATCTGGAGCTAAACTTGGCATACTTTGTTTCTTCTACTGGTATCGGATCATGACAGGTGAGACAAGGTGGATAGTACCAGATCCGAACAACACACAATTGGTTGGTACCAGACTAAAGCAGGTTGTAGACGTTGGTACCAGATCGTGATAGTGAATGATCTATGGGTATCAGATCAGTGTAAATTGGCGCATAAGTACCGGATGGCTTGGCTGACATAAGAGTGCCGAACTTGTCCAAAGGTCAAAGGCTACATATAGAAATTTCAAGCTTAGGTAGGTCATTAAGCTACATAAGTGGTTGGAGATAGTTTTCTTTGTCATTTATCCAAGCTTAGGTAGGTCAAAAAGGTGTAAATAAGGAGTATAATATGGTAATGGGGATGCCAATTTAGAGGCTCAACAAACACAACGGACACAAACACCATCTCTGCATGAAACACGAGGAATACCAGTCACCATCTGTTGATTAGATAGTTGCTGCAATGAGCGATAGTTTATATGACCAAACCGCTCATGCCAAAGTTTTCTCAAGTCATCGCTACGAGAAACAAAAACTGATGAAAAAGATGATGACCCAAAGTTGTCAAACTTGTACAACCTGGTAATATCATCAACAATTCCAGTTGCAAGAATATGCTTAGGATATTTTAGATCCTTGATTACCACTTGGTGAGGTGAAAACACTACGGTTTTACCTTCACTTGAATGAGTGATTTGATATATTGATAGAAGGTTACAAGAAAGACTTGGAACACATAAAACATCATTGAAATGACCATTTTCTACTTGAATTGTTCCACATCCTTCAACACTAAGAGATCTATCATCACCAAAAAATATTTTCTTGGTGTTACATTCATTTAGAGCAAAAAATATGTCTCTATCCTTAGACATATGATAATATGATCTAGAATCAATAAGCCACTCATAATAAATAGAAGTAGAAGTTGTATTGAAGGAGAAACCAAAAACAGAAAGTGCATGTCCATGAGAAGAAGAAGAAGAAGTAGAATCAATACTAATGTTGTGCTTCTTCATTGCCGCTTCTAAAGCTGCCATCTTCCTGAAACACTTGGACTCATCATGAACATATTTATCACAAAAGTTGCAATGTCTGTCCGTCATCTTATTTTTATATTTTTCTCATTTGTCTCCATTAGGAGCAAAAGCTATCTGAGTGGGTTTGGGACCCTTATATTGCTTGTTGTTGTGGCGAGGATGTTTTTTCTTTGGATTCTTGGTTTTATCTTAATGATGGAAAACTAAGACTTTGTTGGAGGTACCTATAGTGTTGATCACTCCAAGTTGTACTAGATTATCTCGCTCTCTAATCAAAGCATCACAAAAGTTCTCAAGACTGGGTTTTTGATAAGTTATCCCTAAAGCCTCTTGCATGGCATAAAAGGTAGATACAAACACACAATATGCACTACCTAGATTAGAAAAAATAATATAGATGCTATGATCTTCGTCTATCTTTATCTTACATTCTTCACATAAAGTTCTGAGTGTTTTAAACTTAGATAGATAGTCTTAAATGCAAGAAAAATCACTTGGAATTAAGGTTAGTACTTGATTTTTTAACTATTGTGCTCGAATAATATTGTGTTTACCAAACACATATTCAATCTTTTCCCAAGATTCTTTGGGTTATCAATTGATTGAAGGTGGAACCTTAAATTAGGAGAGATGGACATTCTGATTAATCCATGTGCTTCATCATTCCTATTATCCCATTTGGATTTCTTATCAGCACCAGTGGGTGTTGTTTCCTTTCCCAAGGTAATCTAGTACAAGCCTTTACTTCTTAATAAATCCTCCATATGGGATTTCCATTGGAAGTAGTTGGTGCTGGTAAGTAAGAGATTACTTGTAGAATCCATATTAAATATGCAGATAATATGGATTTAAAAATTGAAACTGATGATCTGAATGGAAAGATCTCAAAATTTTTTGCGGTTTTCAAAAAGACAACACTAAAAACGGACTTTGGATGTGAGAGTTATGCCCTTTTAAAAAAAAGGCATAAACAATAGCCAAAGGACCACGTGTTGGTGTAAGTTGTTTTATGAAGTGACCCACTTTTATAAAGAGAAGTGGGGATCAATTTTACAATGAAGTTACTTGATGAAAAATAAATAACTCTAAAATAAAATATTAAAGCTACTTATAGTGATTCACTTTTATACTTGAAGTGAAATACACTTTACAATTTTAGCATGATTTTTTTTTTCAAAAAAAGTAACAAAAGAGATACTTGAAATCAAGACCTCTTACTTAATAAGGAAACTTTTAACCAAATGGTCTAGCAAAACATATTGTATTTTTTCACAATAGGATTGGGGTATTTTTTATTGTTGACTGCCTTGGAGAGCATTCTAAAACAAACTCTTTTCACACAAGAAAAATATTTTGCTTCTCGATGACAACAAGGGTTAGATCTCGATTAGCTTACCCAGAAGATGCACATTTTCCTATTTGTTTCTAATTTTTCGAGATCACATAGGGCATGGAGAAAAGAGAATACACAGATATAAAAGAGTAACAACCTAGAAAATAATATTATAAAACCAAAATAAAACCAAAATAACACTTTGCAAAAATTTAAAAAATGTGTATTCAAGCTTTATACCTTCAGATCTGACTGTAATGGCCATATCTTGGGAAAACAAAAACCTTTTTGAGTGAAATGAAAAGTGTTACTGATTGAAATGAGTGCTACAGACGCAATGGAATAGTCCTCTTGGCCCATAAATGTATGAAAATGATAGAAAATGGAGATGAGGCAACTCAACTTCACGATCTCGATCTACAACATGAGCGAGTCTTCAAACAAGATCTGATACCATGTTTGATAACACATGTATTCCAACAGAGGAAGAACACCTTCAGTAAACACTCACATAACCAGATCAAAGATAAACAGACTGATGTTTTCACACGGTGAAACCCCTACGGGGAAACATCCATGGCCCCAACCAACACGACCATTTGGAGAAGTTTATTAATGCAAAAGAAAAAGATTACAGAGAGATTTTACAAGAGCGTTTCTCACAATATATCATTGGAAAATGACCCTCCATGCTCTTTAAATAGAGATCATGGACCAATCGGGTCTTAATCCATGGATTAATGGTCATTAATATCGAGGAGAGTATGAACCATCAGATCACTCTATGTCAGGAACATATCACGACCATCGGATTTTCTAACTAAAAATTCATACTGATCCATACTAAATAAACACACTTTTACCTAACGACACATTAGACCAAGTAGATCTTAACTAACTCCTAAGTGTTTAAATATCCTAACAAGAAGCGGTTTTGTAAAGATGTCTGCTACTTCTTCTTTTTTGCCCACATATTCAAATCTGATGTCCTTTTCTATAACCTGTTCTCGTAGAAAGTGATACTTGATTGGAATGTGCTTCATCTTGCAGTGCATCACTAGGTTCTTTGAAATACTGATGGAACTTGTATTATCACAATAGATTGGAATGGGCTCATCATACTCAACATGTATATTTGTTAGAGTTTGTTTCATCCATAGAACCTGTGTACAACATGTTGTTGTTGCAATATACTCTACCTCGGCTGTAGATAAATATATTGATGATTGTTTCTTTCTTAGCCATGATACTAAACACTCACCCAAGTAGAATGCTCCTCCACTAGTGCTTCTTTGGTCATCAATGCAACCTTCCCAATATGCATCTATGTAGGAAATAAGTGATAGATCCTTTCCTTTTGGATACCATAATCCAAACCCTTATGTTCCTTTGAGATATATGAAAATCCTCTTCACTGCTAATACATGTGATTCCTTTGGTGCTGCTTGAAATTGTGCCACCTGTTCAACTGTCTGCATTACATCTGGTCTATATGATGTCACATATAGTAGGCTACCAATCATTGATCTATATTGCCTCTGATATGTATACTTTGAATCATCATCTTTGCTCAACCTGCAACTGGTTTGCATGGGAGTGATAACTAGTTTGCATCTTACATTTTGAACCTATTTAGCATTTCTTTGATATACATGGTTTGAAAATAAAAATTCCTTGGTTTCTTTGACGTATCTAAAGACCTTGATGTAGAGGTTATTGTCAGCACTTCCTTTTCTGAACCCTACCTGATGTAGATATTTATCCAGTCTAGAGTACCATGCTCTAGCAACCTGTTTTAGACTATACAAGGCCTTCTTTAATTTACACACATAATCTTCATTCTCTGATAATTGAAATCCTTATGGTTTTTCAGTGTAAACTCCTTCTTCAAGTTCCCCATTCAAAAAAGATGATTTTATGTCCATTTGATACACTTTAATATTTTTGGAGCATGCATAAGATAAAAACAATCAGATTGCTTCCATTCTAGAAATTGGGGAAAATGTCTCTTCAAAGTCGGTTCCTTCAACCTGTGCATATCCTTTACATACCAATCTAGCTTTGTTCCTTGTAACCTGTCCATCTTCATTCAATTTATTTCTGTATACCCACTTTGTGCCGATCACAATCTTATCCTTTGGTCTTGGAACCAATTCCCAAGTGTCATTTTTCTCTATTTGATCCAATTCTTCATCCATGGAATTATTCCAAAATTCATCACTGTTGGCCTCTTCAAAATAGGTTGGTTCAATCATAGATGAGAGTGCTAGGTTCATTTGTTCTGATGAATAGATTCTTCTTCTAGTCTCAACTCTTGCATCTTTGTTTTCGATAATCTGATCTGAAGGATGATTCTTTTGTACTCGTCTACTAGGTGTCTTTGGAGGCACTTATTGCACTTGCTCTTTTTCTTCTGTCAGATCCTCTTCATCTTCCCCTTCTACTTATTTTTAATCTTCTGCTTCTTCTTCGTAAAGTTGTTCCATTGATTCATTTTCTTCTTCCTTTGATTCTTGTCTACCTGTTTCATCAATTGTTACATTGATGCTTTCCACAACTTTGTTTAATATCAGGTTGTAACACTTGTATTATTTCCTTGTACTTGAGTAACCAAAAAGTACTCCTTTGTCCACATGAGAATCAAACTTTCCCATTCTACCATCTTCTCTTTTGATGTAGTATTTTCTTCCAAAAACTTTGAATTGCTTCACATTTGTTGGTCTTCCTTTCCATAGCTCATAGGGAATTTTGTCAGTGTTGTTTCTGAGCATTACTCTATTTTGAATGTGAACGGTTGTATGTACTTCCTGTGTCCAAAATATATCTATCAATTTGAAATCCACTAGCATTGTTCGAGCCATTTTCTGTATTGTCCTGTTCTTTCTTTCAACAACTCCATTCTGCTGAGGTTTCCTAGCAATAGATAATTGCCTTTTTATTCCATGCCTACTGCAATAGTCCATAAATTCCTTTGAAGTGAACTTTCCTCCATTATAGATCTCCAGCATTTGATTTTTGAATCAATTTCATTTTCAACCATTTCCTTGTAGACCTTGAAGTTTTAAAAAGCTTCTGACTTATTCCTGAGAAAGCAAATTGCAGTCATTCTTGTATAATCATCAACTAATAACATAAAATATTTCTCACCTTTTAAACCCTTTGTTGTAGTTGGTCCAACTAGATTAGTAAGAACAATTTCTAGTGGTCTTGTTGTTGAATATTATTTTGATTTAAGCCTAGTCTTTGTTTTCTTTCCTTGTTGACAATGCCTGCATAAAGTGTTGGTTGGTTTCGTGATCTGAGGAATTTCTCTAACTACTTCCATTTTTCTGACTTTAACAAGGTTATCAAAATGTATGTGACCCATTCTTCTGTGCCATAGCCAACTTTCATCTTCCTTTCCTAGGAAACACTTTTCATTTCCAATTTCACTTAATACATATATGTTGCTTGAAGTTATCACAACTGTTGCAATCAATTTTCCTGAACCTTCTTTTCTTATATCACACTTTTGTGAATCGAAAGTAAATTTATGACCTTAGTCACACATTTGAATCACACTTGGAATATTATGCTTCATATCTTCTACTAGTAGAACATTTTATGCCTTGGTATTCTTGTTCCCAATTCTGACTGTGCCTTTTCCAATGATTTTAGCTGAATCATCATTTCCGAAGGAGACTGATCCATCTCTTTCCTTTAGTAATGTAAGAAACATGTCTCTATCACCTATCATGTGTTTTGAACAACCACTATCAACATACCAACCACGTTTCTTCTGCTTATCTTATAGAGCAAGAGAGCATTCTTCATTGCTATAATGATTCTACTTTCTTATCCATGTCCTTTTCCGAGGTTCTTATCTGTGACTGTTGTTGTTCTATTATGGTTCTCTAGGAGGGACTGACATTCTAAAATCTTTGGCCATGTGTCCAAAGTTTTTACATTTGTATCATTCCACTTCAGTTCTCAAAGATTCAAACCTATTGTAACTTCTTCTCTGCATTTGACTAGGCCTTCTTGGATAACCCTTTTTTTTATGACTTTCAAAGTTGTTTATGTTCCTATTGTTAGCTCTACAATTCACATATTTATGTCCAAAATTATTACATGCATAACATAAACCAAAAAGGATAGTTTGATACCTGGAAGTTGAAGATATTCTGAAAGGAGGTACTCTTATGAATCCTTCTTCTTCCTGAAGCCTATATGTTTATGTCAGTTGTTGATTCTAAAATCTAAATATTCTCGGTGGAGGAGTGTCCCTGTAATTTTCTTTGTATACCTTCCTATCCCCTTTGATTGTTTCTGCATAGCTTTTTGGATATGTTTCTTGTTATTTTTTTTTAAAGCTTGATCAAAGCTCGAATTTGTCATGATGAGGTTTTTTACTGTTGATAATGTCATTCAAAACTTTTGAGTTGTTCTGCATATTTTTCTTTTGAAGATCCTTTCTTAATGTGACAATTTCTGCTTCCAAATTTCCAATGATCTGGTCTCTTCCTTCTAGATGTTATTTGAGTGCTTATTCAATTCTTTTATCTTCTTCAATTTGAACCTTCAAATTTGTGATCATTTGTTCTAGTTCCTGAGTGTCTTCTTTCTTGTAGTTTCTTGTTTTTCTTCTTTTCTATTCTGATAACTTCTATGGCACACAACAATTCTTCTCAGTAGTCAAATTATGCCTCTTCATATTCTTCTTTGGCCTCTTTATATTCTTCTCTGACCTATTCATATTATTCTTCAGAGACTTCTTTATCATAGTCTTCTACTGCCATGAATAGAACTCTTTATGTCTCATTGTCACTGACTTCATCTTCATCTGATAATGAGGTGTCTTATTTGGTGCATAATATTTTCTTGAAAAATATCTTTGTGGTTCTTTTGCCTTTATATGTTTGTTTTCTATTTGAGTAACCTTCATCATTTTCTTTTTCTTATGACATTTTTTTAGCAAAATGACCAATACCATCACAATTAAAACAAATAAAAGGAAACTTACCTCTATACCTATCATTGTTTCCCTTATTCAATCTTATGAAAAAGTTGGCCACTTCTTCATCATCTTCTAAGACGCCATTGTTGCTTCTATGTTCTTTTTCTTTTTTCTTTCCCTTTTGATTTGACCTTTTGGATGCTTTGAAGGTTGCTTCTTTTATATCTGGATTTTCCTGTTTAGTTCTCATTTCATATGTTGTGAATATTCCATGTAGTTCTTCCATGCTTATTGAGTTTAGATCTTCTCTTTCTTCTAGTGCTAATATCTTAGAGTCAAATCTCATAGGAAGAGATCTTAGTACCTTTTGAACAATTACAGATTCTTTGATTTCTTCTCCCAATCCCAAGATTGCATTTATTGTTTCATCGACTCGTAAAAAGTAAGCTGCAATATTCTCATCTTCCTTCATATTTAGTTGTTCGAACTGACCTCTGTAAGTTTGAAGCTTTGCTTCTTTGACTTTTGAATGTCCTTCATAAATATTTCAAAGTTTATCCCAAATCTCTTTAGCAGATTTACAATGTGAAACTTTGGTGAATATCGATTCTCCAAGACCATTCACAAGTGCATTTGTGGCTTTGGAATTATTCTGGCTGCGTTTCACTACTTTGTCATTTTTCGGTGGCACTACTAGTGTTGTGTATCCATCTACAATTGATTTCCAAATTTCAAATCCATGTGCATGTATATATGTCTTCATCCTTATGCTCCAAAATGCATACTTATGTCCACCAAACTGTGGTATTCCATTTTTATACGTGTTGTTTCTTTCCATGATCTACCTTGCAGTTGTTAAACTGATTTCTAAAGGAACCTCGCTCTGATACCAATTGTTATATTATTGAGAGGGGGGGTGAATCAGTAATAGAGCAATCTAATAATTTTTAACCATATAATGAAAGTGTTATATCAATGTATCATCATCATCCAATATTTGCAGAGTAAATAAACAATGAACAAATGAACAATCATACACATACACAATACACCAATGTTTTTATGTGGAAACCCAAAGTGAGAGAAAACTAGGGAATGCTTTTTCTTAAATTTCTTGAAGAATTACATTCATTGGAGACACCAACTTCCTTTGTTTTCCAGCTACAACTAGAAGGAGGTTCCAACCCCCTAGTTTCTCAGGCTACAACCTAAGGGAAGCTCCAACTCCCCAATTCTCTAGCTACAACCAGAAGGAGGCTACAAACCCCTATGTTCTTTGGCTACAATCGAAAGGTGGCTACAACCACATGTCCTTTCCTCGTCCAACTGCTTTGACGTATAAGTAGAATCATGGAACCATTGTCACTATCATTGTGAGATATACTGCTATAAACCTTTACCAATCAACCTATATCAAACAACCTGTACCAATAAACTAAACCATGCATCAACCTGTACCTCAACCTGTAATCAACTTGTACCATAAACAAGTGCATGGTTACCATAAAAAAGTGCATCAACCATGCACCAACCTGTACCTCAACCTGAACAAAAATCCCTCATCAATTTCATCATCCAAATCTGATTTGTAACTCTTTAATAGACCTAGTGTATATGATCACATACACACAAACCTTCCTTAAATTTAACAACAAGAGACTAAAATTTTCATTAAACTTTACTTTAGTCTCACATGACTAGTTTTGGATTAGTCAACAACCCTAACTTGAAATAATCATAACTATGTACCTGTAATGAATAAATATCTGAAAATAGTACACAATGTTCATCATTGTGTTTTATGCAATTCCTCCATGTGTCACTACTTGGAACCTCTTAGAAAATGAGTTATAGAAAAAATGGCAAACCTTGTTGAATTCTGGCTTATTCTAGAGAGCGAACTTGTAGAGCGTGCCCCGCATGGAATATTTTTTGTATGGATATGAAAATTTTACATAGAATACTATAGACTGTAATCTAACCAACACATTTTTTCTTACTGAATTTGGATCTGTTATGAATAATTTATGATGTGTTTACCCGAAACACTTGTTTTAGACTAGTTTCAGGACTAGCCACAAACCCTATTTTCCATGGAGTGTAACTCCCAAACTACAACAACCCACAAGCTTAAATTTGTACCACATCTACTTGGATATGTTTCCTCAATGGCCTCCCAATTGTACGGTCTGAATCATTCTAGAAAACAATTTCTTGCGAAAATGGTGAGATGACCTGTAAATAACATGCCTTAGAAAGAATCATCAAAAGAATTTATCTTCCCTTGAATTTTGGCCTTCTTTACTTCACCTACCCTATGAAATTTGGCTTAGATATCCTTTGGTTACCTCAGTCACCTGTAGATATTCAATATGATCAAGTGTGATAAAAATGAGAGAGCCTTGCCTCTTATTTATACTCTCCAAGTAGCTTCCTTAGAAGCATCTTCTAGGCCACTTTGTCCACATAGCCACTTTGTCCACATAGTCACCTATGTCCAACTTTTCCCAATTTTCCACTTGTCCATATATATAATAACCACTTGAATACTTAACCCATTTTCCTCATTTTAGGGTTAACCTTATTATAACCACTTTCCATAATTAGAAAGTTCTCCATTTACTTTATTATTTAAATAATCCTCTTTGACTTTGTCACTTCACTTTATTATTTAAATAATCCTCTTTGACTTTGTCACTTCAGTTGATTATTTAAATAATTTATTCTTTGCAAGAACTTTGACTTCTTTTACCTTTTGGGGCTTCAAGCCAACATATGAGGGTCCTCCAACTTCATAAGGCCATAACTCTCAAACCGTGAGGAGTTATGTGACGTTCCACATACCACCAAAAATGGCATGACATGTACTATCCATATAGAATAGTCTTACCTATAAATATATCAAAAGTGATATCATTATATATCAAACAAACTTAGGTACATTATCCAAACCTTTGTGCTACCGGAATTCGCTACCAGACTTTCTTCAATGGTTGACATCAATGACAACCAACTCAATTAATCGACAATTCCTACTCGCTTACAATTTGTGGGTGGTTTTAAGTCCAAAATTATCTTAATCTTATCGATAACCATTTTTAATCCATCTTTAAATACACTATGACCAAGTAGGATGCCTATCAAAGTAGAAAAAATGCATGTTTTGATGTTTACAAACAACCTAATGTAACAACATATTTCAAGCTTTAATCTTAGCTTAAGGCATCCTGGTGTATGTCTTGATAAATCTCCTATTTAACTATTTCATGGTCTTGTTTTGTCTTTGTTTATTCTAAGTAACCTAGCAAGTAAGAATATGTTATCTTTCTTCTCACGTCACTCTTCTATAAGTGCATGTTTGAATGCATCATATGTATTCGTTCCTCTAACTGTCAAGCTCTTATACCGTTCTTTTGCATCCTCTTCTATCATTTGCATAAATAAATTCAAGATGAATTCTTTGTGATCGACATCAAAATCATGTAAAACATATAAAAATATTCTATATGATCCTTTGGAAGAAAAAAAAATGAAAAAAAGCATTATTCCTCTCAAGCTTAGGAAGGAAGTTATGGTATCCATTGAGGAGTTTTTCCCTTGTATGGTAGTGATAAATAATAAAGTGTATCGATATGTAGTGATACAATATAGATGTATTTGGTCACCTCTTATCAAATTTATCTTATTGGTCATTTATATGCAATTGATTACCTTGTTCTTCCTCTCTGCATGTATTTCTCTTGCATTTATGACATGCCCATGAATTGTATCAAGAAACCCATAGGCTTCCCATGACCTATCTTAAGGAAACA
>ML852369.1:0-30399 GCA_009831015.1 Picea engelmannii
GTAGGAAATGTATCATTGAGGAGATTCATTTTGAGGGCTCAATTAGAGCCTTTGGCTATCATTGAGGTGCTCGATCCCAAAACAAATTCATTTAGGCCTTCAAAATGGCCCCAAAATTTTAGGAACCGAAAAACTAGTAAAATTAGTAAGTTTCCAGAAAAATATTTTGAGCTAGTTAGAATAGGTGGGTGGCCACTGATATCCACCTGGATCATTCTTGTACAAGTCTCACTGAGTTGGTTCTCAGCCGAGGAGATTGGTGTGTCTGTTAGGTTGGTGCCTACACAATATCTTGTGAGTTGGTGCTCAACTGAGGAGATATGTGTCTCCAGTAGGTTCGTGCCTACAAGATTTGTAACAGTAGGTTGGTGGCTACAAACATTTATAAATATAAGTTTTTTTGGTTTTCTCCCTCAAGGGTTTCCACATTAAATTATTTGCACTGTGATTTAAGTTTCTATGTTCCAATGAATGATTTATGAATGGTTAAATAAAGTAAAAAATAGCTTATATTGATTCACCCCCCCCCCCCAGTATAAGCATAATTTCAATAACTAGAAATGGAATGTGTAGTAGGGCACTGAAATATGCTTGTAGAGGCTTGGAAGATGGTAGAAAAGACACGATTCTTCCATCCATATTTGCTCCAACTCTTGGGGGACCAAGCAACCAAGATGACAATCATCAACACAAATAAAAAAAGTATGGCATAGTATCGTTGACTTGTTTATGTCCTAAGAAAATCGGTCATAAGGCTAGCAATTGTTGGCACTCTAGAAGGCCAAGCAAGCCATGTAGGGACTATATTTAGTACTGCATATTGACTAGACATTAGCAAAACAAATGTAGGAGGCTTCACCTGGAACTACATCTCAGGAATCAAACAACTAAGAAGAAAGCTTGAAGAGTCAAGGTAAAGGATAAACATGAGTTGTTTGCACTTATAGCCTAAGGAACAATGGTTTTCCAACAACCTGTTGAAGCAATGAATTCATTCTCTAGCCATGAGATAGACAATAGGATTATGCCTAAGAAGGAAGCCCCTATTCAACTCTTATCTTCCATCTTGCAATATAGGCACCCTTTCCTAGAGATTCATTGGAGGATGCTTGAAGGTAGAGAAGAAGAAGATTGAAGGGAATTGAAGCTTTGGGGGACCAAAATCCTACAAATTGGGAGGTGTGATCTAAATTGGATTGGATCCTCGCCAAAATCACTTTGTAAACTTTGTAATAATCATTTTTTTTTGACAAAGTTGAGGAAATGTCCAAAATTCATTTGGAAGTTGAAACAAACCATTGTGATGGTTGGCATTCCAAGGAATCCCATTGAAAACAAAGGCTGTGGAAAATAAGTGCATTCAGTAGGGAGGAGAGATGAGGAGGAAACACAGAAGGGTAGTAGCAAAGATGAGAGCTCAAAGAAACAATTTGTTATAAGCTTGGAGGAAAATAAGACATTGAGTCTATCACACGATGAGTGAAGATTGTTGTCGAGACATTTCCATTTGCGAATTTCTTACCAATGAGTAACAATACATTAAATTTATGTATATATCACACTTTTGGTAATCAATTTCCTACTTGATAAAATCCCCAATCATTCTGGTTTTCCCATTTGGGTTCTATGGTAAATCTTTTTTGTTATGGTCATGTGTTTAAAATACATGTGTCTATGGTGCACTTGAATCCCTATGGTTGATGAATTGCTATGATTGAGTGTTATGTTCTAGTAATTGAATGAAAATGTCATCACCTATTCACCCCTCTTTAAATTGATGCATGGTGAGAAATAACACTCACATCCATGCATTGTATCGTTGCTGGAATAAATATTGTGAATGGGTATGAATTGTGACTATCACCTATATCATTGAAGTCTAGACTACCCAATGCTAAATCATTGGTATCTATTTTTTGTCTGAGTGCTATGTAAACAAAGTTGAATAAATTATGTTACCTATAGCCATGCATCTTGTCAATTGAAGGAATGAATAATGTGTGATTGGAGCTGTGTGTGCACATATAATACCATAGAGTGTTATCATTACAAAGTTGTAATTTGCTTGAAATAGATTATGCAAATATATATGACATGTTGTGTAAGAACTTGTAAACAATAAACATGGTATTATGCCAACTGTTATTGTATTTGACTAATTGTTGGGTTGTAATTGACACACTGGGAATTGCGAAAACACATTTATTTTTATTTTCCATGGAGAGTGAACCAAGCACTGAGTGTTAATATAGAAACAAAGTATTGTTTGTATGTTGATGATGAACAACTAAGAAGGTTTGCACTCAAAGTTGCACCTAGAACAAAGAACAAATTTTTATATTCGTAAACGATCTGTGTTGACGAAGTGGATAGGCCAAAGGCCTACTATTTATGGATCAACACTAGTACCACACAAATTGACTAGAAACTTGTGGTACTCAGGACCTAACACGAACTAGACTCATGAACATATTTCTATCAATTGAAATGCTTAGATACCCAACCATGGTGCTTACCAATTCTTTAAGAAAATAGTATGGATACAAGATGTATCCAAGTCAATCCTACACTCTCAATATATACTAATTTAAGGTCTTACTTTTCCATCTTAATCAAACAACGCATCATCCATGAACAACTAGAAAAGACAAGACATGTTGTTATATTCTTATTTCATTTACAATACACCTTCTCAATCAAACTACAAAGTTTTCCAAGAATCTTTTTTTTTTTTTATGATAATATGTATAACCAAATGCTTCTACGTTTATGTTTCTCTAAAATCATACACTCATACACATACTTATTATCTTCCTCTCTATCTTTATCTCTTTAGAATCTTAGTTCGATCTTTACTTTGAATCTCCATACTTCACCTCTCATTTGTGGGTCATGAACTCTAACAAAATAATTGCACTTTAGTTAAGCTCAATACTTCTGCTAATTTGTGAATGTCCTCCAAAGCATTTTGAGCACACTCATTAACTCTAGAAGAACCGTCATTCAATGTAACTAAACAAACTCTTGTGCATTAGATGTGTTCACATTCAAACAAAGTCATGCTCTGGTGCATCACATGCATTCATATCTGCATTAGAAACAAAGTCATGCTCTGGTGCATCACATGCATTCATATCTGCATTAGGATATGTCCACCATATATAAAAAACACGTGCACACAGCTCTAACAGACTTAGCACAAGGAGAGTTTCTCACACACCATATTCAACAATAATTTCCAGCAGGAATAGCTCAGCAAATTCCTTGTCTTAACGAAACAATCCTGGATCTGGTTGATGTGCAGTTCATCTTGGAGACCGTAATTCAACCTTCCTGTTTGAAAAGTTCAAGCATCTACACAATACTTCATCTTGCTTCACAGCCATGCTGGGCACTAGATCTATGCTTGACACAACAGATACAGCATGTCTACTAATTTGCAAGTTGTAGAAACGCCTAGAATATGTTGTGGTGTTCAGGGTAGAATCACAAACCGGGCGCAGTGACACAGAAAACTAGACAAACTGTAGCTCACACGCCTTCAATCGGAACACCAACCATTAAAGAGGGAGTCAATTCCAGACAGTAGCTAGCACACTGTTTAGCAACACTTACAGTCTTCATGCAATTAGTAGCTAAACTAAATTGGAGAAAATCTCTTATATCCAATTAAATTTAACAACCTCCGAACTTTTAAAAACAAATTACCCATGATCAATCCTACCGAGTTTGTTAAAAGTCTCAGTTTAAAACAATGCTAATACATGTGCCCAGGCTAAGTGGTGCCCGGGTTAAGTGTTGTCGCTTGCACCATGGTTGTTCATTTAATAAATATACAACAGAACTGTCTGGCTAATTTTATTACATCCGGTCACTTATATATAATTTTCGGACTCCAGTTGAGTAATCTACATGATGTCGTTAGAAGACAGATTCGTCAAGCATAATCATACATTTTCCTCAATTTGTTTTTCAGCATAGTCATTGAAAATGGATGGCAAGCAGTCTTGTTGGAGATGGCGCACCAAGCAATGTAGTGTTGAATGTAATTTCCCTCTTTAGAAGGTCACATACCCAGGAAACCCTATATGTGGGATTTTTGCTTAATTGCTTTTGATATTGTTGCAGATCTATATTAAACCACGATTTACTAAAATTATGTTAATTGTTCTATTAGAGAGATTTTCATGGCACCCTTTGTCACGACCCCATAAGGCACTTGAATGAATCTTGTGATCGTTCACCTCCTAAGGGCGTGCTGCATCATGATGGTTCTCACTTGGTTGTTTGACACACTTGTTATCGCACAGATTGTAGGTTGGGCAAAGCCTCACTCAATCCACAAGAGTGAGACAACTATGGGAGTATCTACCCACCGTCACCTTAGATAGATACTCCCCTCTCTTTAGTGACGATAAGTTACCAGAAGGGGGGAATCCCGGTGGCCCTAGGGGGATTGAGATAGAAAGTGGTAGGATGACCAATGAAACCCCTATAGGTCAAGTTTGGAAGTGGAAAGAGACTTGGAAAAGAGTCTTGTTGATGAGGGGAGGTTGTCAAAGTGTTGTGTACCTCTAAGACAATGTTAGACCTACCCGAGACAAAACAAATGATCATAAAACCAAGCCTATATCAAGGGGACAAACAAAGAACGCTTGTTGTCTTAAATTGCAGTAGTAACCAAATATATATATCAGCAGTGGAAAGAGTTGTTAACTACATAATTAACCATAAAAAAACATCAAATATTTATTGGATGATCAAGTACTAAACATGTAGATGATTTTCCAATACTTGAGCAAAAGCTTTGATGGTAAAAAGGGGTTGCTAAATGAAGTTATCAACAAAGTATTAAGGCAACCTTATGGCTGTAGCAAACAATTGCTACAACAACAATATCTATCTACCTAAATCAGCAAACAACAAAAGAGTTATTAGGCTAAGCTAGATGCCCTTAGGGCACAAACAAGCTTATGACACTAAGAAAACTTTCCAACTTCAACAAATACAAAATCTTTCAATTTCACGTGTATCAATGCAATAATTTTATTTCTCTAATGCAAATTAAGATTAGTGCCTTGTCAATGGGTTATGTAGTCTTCTTGTGTAAGTTTAGATCTACTAATTCTCTTGGGCTATAAGCCCTTTACTCCCTAGAGAAAGCAAATCCAACAAGGTAAATCTAGGAGGGTGTAAGCCCTTTTACTCCTCCTAGAAACCTTTGCAATAGCTTATCCACTCAACAATAATGATCGGCTTGGTGGAGGGTGTATTCTCTTACACTCCTCCAAGGGTTTATGCAAGAACAACCATGAAACAAGAAACAAAAACCAACAATATGTGGAAATTCCTTACCAATTCCAAGAGATATGCAAGATAAACCCTTATCTACCAAGTATATTCCATCAACATAGAAAAAGACAAGCATCCAAGAGATAGTGCACTACTTTAGCTCCACAAGACAAGTATCAAGCATCCAAATAGCATCAAAGAGAGAGATATGCGATTTTCCCAAGATGGGTGAAAATTTCAGCCATAGAGTATGTAATTCTCAAGTGAGATTGTTATGATAAAATAAAATGAAAATGACATTTATTTATAGAAGGTCTTATACACAAAGTTTGTTCACTTATCTTTAGGGTAAAACACAATTAGGGAGGCTGAACTCCTCTAATTTCCCCTTTACAAATTTAAATTCAAAATAACAAAACGTAAAATCCCTAGATGATGACATCATGCCCTAAAGGGGTGACGTTTTAGCATTTTTGGCAAGTTGTTGAGCAAGTTAAGGAAGTCGTTGGGCCTCCAAAGGCCTAGTCTCCATATTGCAAGGGTCTTCATCTATTACAACATGCCAAGTCATGGTCAATCATCACCACCATCACCAAAACCCTAGCCCCAAGTGTGACTCCATTCCCTCAAAGGTGACGTTTTGTACCTCTGGGGTCAAACATTGGGCAAGAGGGGGATAAATTTGCTTCTACAGGGTGTCCTCTTGTGCTTCCAAAGACAATGTATGTCAACCAGTTGTCCAAAGAGAGGGCTGCAACATCCATCCTGTGAGCTTCATGCCCCAAGTGAAGGTCCAAGTGACCTTGTGCCTTCACGAAATGTCCTCCACATGTCAAGGCCCTGCAAATACAAACAAATTTTCCCTCCAAGGGCTCACAAGTCACAAGAATCATGTCAAGTAAGCCATATATAATAAAAGAACCACCCAAACATGTGCATCAAATCCCCCCTCTCAAAATAAAAAAATGATCAAAGATCCTATGCAACTTTCCAAGTTTAGATATGGGAGGGTTTTCATGGTGACGTATTAGGTGAATCATTTCCCAAGTTAAGAAGTGTTTTCTAGGTGGACCCTCTCTAAGTCATGCAAAGAGTATGAAGTGGATGGGGGGTAAAACTTTTGGGCATGGGGTTCATATTATCTCATTTATGGGTGCCTTTGTAGAGGGTGTGTTGCACCTTTGTTTTCAATGCAACCTTTTTCCAAGCCCATTAATTGCCATTAATTAATTAAAGTCCAAAATAATTGGGTACTAGAAGACATGGAAAGAAAAGAGTACCATAATGTAACTTGAAGCTAGAGGTACAAAGAGTTCCATATGCATGAAAATAAAGGGACACCACATAAGTGTACACATCTCAACAAGCGAGACATCTATATAATGTGAGTTTGCTTTTGGAGGCCTTTAAATCTTTTAGGAGAAACATTTCAATGTTCTCAATAACTCTTTGCGTGAGCATCTAGAAGGTTATGATTTGGATTTTATCTTTTTCCAACTACATTTCCCTTTGGGCCTTCAATCCTTTCTTCCCATGAAATGAGGTACAAAACCTTCTTGGGTCAGTGCACCCGAAAATCCCAAAAGATGAGGAGATGAAAGGGAAGAAGTATGGAAAGTGATAAGTATGATCGATAATGGTATGATAACTCATCAAGGGAACCTTCTAGTAGCAACCATTTCCTTGACGGTGACCACTTACTAGGACACAATGTTAACCACCAAGGTGAAATAGGGAAAATAATATAATTTCCAAGAAAACGTTTTCAAAATCAAGGAAAGACATTTTGCAACATATTCAAATGCTTCATTTATTAAAATTACACTTTCCACAACACCAGACTCATTACCTCATGGAGCAAGACTTGTTGTCCTATGTGAACCAACCTAATGTGGTGAATTGTGTAGTCATCGATCTGATTGTGATGGGTGGTGTGATGTAGGGCTCTTCTTACTGTTCTGTCTCTCGGTAGTCCATGTTTGCAACTTGAGGGCCTCGAGACATCATCTGCTTAGTTATTCCTATAAATGGCGGATAACAACACCAAAAATGCTTCATTCAGACTATGCCTCTTCACCTAGAGCATACCCATACTCTGTTCTAGGCTACCGATGAGTCACACTCTTACTCTAGTGAAAATCTTTCTTACTTAGACAATTGTTAACATAGTTTAACACATAGTCTTATTTAATCATCCTTCCATGGACATGAGAATCCAAGAGAACAACTGCGGAACATAAATGAAGACATATACAAAAATAGTTTAGGCGATAAAAATCATTCCTAACACCCGACTAAGTCTTTGTTATTGCGAAATAGTTACAAATGAGCATTGTCGGTTCGACTTACAACAAGGAAAAGTCAAACAACTCACCTCACCTAACCAAGACACTCAAGAACATATCCAACACCACAAGACTCTCTGCCACAACTGTCTTCACAGCACCTTGCGGTGCACCTCAAACATGATCACAACTGCAGACTTATTTTCGTTTCATTTCTGCAGACTTTCACCAAGCTAACACATATTTATGTTCTTCCTCACACATGCCTCCATAGACCTACGTTTTTAGACTTCCCAAAAACCTTCCAACTTTCTCTCCCAAATCTCTAGCCAAAACTCTATATATCTCCTTTGATTATGCGTCCTTTCTCTTATAGGATCTCCAAGGGTCACTTGTGTGAAACATTGTGTCTCTTGGGTGTGTTGCACCCCTTCGCAAACCCACACTCAACCAACTTGGTGCGCCCTTTCGTAGATCCAATGCGCCCATCCAAAGCCCGTGCACTCATCAATCATTCGTCTCTTGGACCAACGCACTCCCTTTGTCTTGTTTTCTCTTCATTCTGATCATCATGACTTCTTGTGAGTGCGATGATGGAGTCATCCAAACTCGCTAACGCTCCCATGTTGTCGAGGGCAGACAAGTCCACTCCTTGGGCATGCTCCCAATTTTCCCTGCCCTTGGCCAAATGCAACCCAAGTCTTCGAAAAATTTTCTAAGGAAAGTAAGGTGTGTGCCCCCTTAGTGTTGTGTGTCACCATCATGCACCCAAGGTGCTCTTGCCCACACCCAAACATCTTCATTTTCCCAACCGATCACTCCCTTCCTTTTGTTATTCATCCTTCCGTCGCCGAATATTCCAAAGGAGCACACATGCTCGGTGGGTGTCATGAGAGACCCTTACATCCTCCCCCACTCCAAGTTGTTTCTGTCCCAACAACATCTATCAATTTCCATGGCTTTCTTGATTATTTGGGTTGGTTGTCCTTGATGTCAACCCTTGAAGAAATTCCGGTAGTAAATTCCAGTAGCACAAAGGTTTGGGTAATGGACCCAAGTTTGTTTGATGGATAATGGTATGAGTTTTGATATATTTGTAGGTAAGACTATTCCAGATGGATAGTACATTTCATGCCATTTCCAATGGTATGTGGAACGTCACATAACTCCGCATGGTTAGAGAGTTATGGCCATGTGAAGTTGGAGAACCCTCATGAGTCATCTAGAAAAAGGTCGAAGTAGTTAAAGTGGTTTAAGAGATTTTAGGAGGTAAAGTGAAGTGATGAGTGTACTATAAGTCAAATTGGATACAAAATAAAGTATTTAAATAACAAAGTTAATGGATAAATTACTAATTGGACAAGTGGTTAGAAGTGGGTTAGCCCTAAAATAAGGAAAGTGGTTTAAGATGGTTAAAAGGTAACCCCTTGAGGAAGCTACATGAAAGTATAAATAAGAGGCAAGGCTCTCTCATTTTAATCACACTTGAGCATATTGAATATCTATAGGTGACTGAGATAACTAAAGGATATCTAAGCTAGATTTCAGAGGGAAGGTGAAGTAAAGAATGCCGAAATTCAAGGGAGGATAAATTCTTTTGATGATGCTTTCTAAGGTATGTTATTTACAGGTCATCTCACCATTTTCACAATAACTTTTTTTTCTAGAATGATTCAGACAATGAAATTGGGATGCCATTGAGAAAACATATCCAAGTAGCCTTGATACAAATTTCAGCTTGTGGGTCGTTGTATTTTTGGAGTTACACGCCGTGGAAAATAGGGTTTGTGGCTAATCCTGAAACTAGTCTAAAACGGGTGTTTTAGGTAAAAACGTCATAACTTATTCATAATAGATCCAAATTCAGTAAGACCAAATGTATTGGTTAGACTAAATTCTATAGTATTATTTTTTCAATTTTTAGATCCATACAAAAAATATTCCATGCGGGGCATGCTCTAAAGTTTTCTCTCTAGAATAAGCCATAATTCAACAAGGTATGCCATTTTTGCTATAACTCATTTTCTGAGAAGTTCCAAGTAGTGAAATATGGAGGAATTGCATAAAAGGCACTGAAGAACATTGTGTACCATTTTCAAATATTATTAATTACAGGTACATAGTTATGATTATTGCAAGTTAGGGTTTTTTACTAATCCAAAATTAGTCATGTGAGACTAAAGTAAAGTTCGATGAAAATGTTAGTCTCTTGTTGTTAAAGTTAAGGAACATTTTCAGGTATGTAATGATATACACCAGGTCTATTACAAAGTTAGAAATCATATTTGGATGATGAAATTGATGAGGGATTTTGGTTGAGGTACATGTTGGGTACATGGTTGAGACAAGCAGTTGATGAGTTGGCACATACATGAGGTGTATAGTTGATGATGTTGGTACATATTGATGAGTCATATTTTATGTGTATTTGATGCATGATTGGTACATATTTGGTGCATGGTTGATGCACTCGTTGATGTTACAGGTTGAGGTATAGGTTGGTGCATGGTTGATGCACTTGTTTATGGTCCATGTTGATATAGGTTGTTTGATACAGGGTGATGCATGGTTGATGCACTTGTTTATGGTATAGGTTGATTGGTATAGGTTGTTACAGTGGTATATCTCACAATGATAGTGTGACAATGGTTCCATCATTCTACTTCTATGTTAGGGTGGTTGGATGGGGCAAGGACAGGTGGTTGTAGCCAGAGAAAATAGGGGGTTGTGGCCTCCTTTTAGTTGTAGCTAGAGAATTGGGGAGTTGGAGCTTCACTCAGGTTGTAGCCTAATAAAATATGGGTTTGGAGCCTCCTTCCAGTTTCAATTGGAAAACAAAGGAAGTTGGTGCTACCAATGAATGTAATTCTTCAAGACATATAAGAAAAAACATTATGTGGTTTTCTCCCGCTTTGTGTTTCCACGTAAAAACATTGGTGTACTGTGTATGTGTATGATTGCTCATTTTTTCATTGTATATTTACTCTGCAATTATTGGATGATAATGCTACATTGATATAACACTTGCATTTTATGGTGAAAAATGATTAAATTGCTCTATTATTGATTCAACCCCCCTCTCAGTAATCCAACAAGCTTCTCTACCCATCTTTGGATCTTTTCACCACTCAACAACTGATTCTTCCTCAGCAATTTCCATCAAGACAAAATCCCCTTCATAAGTTTCATGAGTATACAAAGTGTCGCTTATTTATGAATTGTTGTTGCTTCCATACTTAGGTCCATCTTCCCATGCTTTCGTGTGTTGGATCCCCTTGTGACTTCCATTGATTGGGTGGCTAATCCAATCGTTGTGACTTTGTCTCAAGAAATCACATCTTTACATTCAAACATTTGTTTCTATCTGCAATCTTTTCACATTTGCAACTCTTTGTTTCCTCCAATATTTCAAGTCACCCATTGCGTTCTCAACAGTTTTCACCAAGGCACCTCCTTAAGGCACCCCATTGGCCTCGCTGCCTCCCACCAAGACAACGAGCCAACACGTTGTAGTCTAGTTGAAGGTAAATGGGGATGGTTCATTGGGCCATCTCCCTCATCTCCAATTCATCCCAATGTGATCGGTGAAGTGTCACCATACTTATGCGTCATTCATATAAGAAACAGTACAATCGAAATGATATTTCCTTCACACTCTTCCACGAGTCATTCTAGCTCGGGGTCATACGACCATTCACCATTTCCAAGTTCACTAGAGGATGAATCAACACCTTCCTTGGTTCCCTTCCACCATGGTTGCCACGTCTCCTTCTCGTCCTCTTGGTCTACGAATGGTTTCTTCTCCTATTCAATGAACTGCTCCAACATCTTCATTTTTGTGACTTCCTCTGATTTCTGTCTCCACTCATTAACTTCCAAAAAAAATCATCCAAGCCATTCAATGTCTTATCCAAATCTCCACATATCTCTTCAAAATTGGCAAGACTTTGTTCCATTGACATGATATTCCTTTCATTTTTAGCGTTAGACCATCCAACCATCACCCCACATCATCCAGGTTTGTCTCCACAATGTAGCTCACTCTAGATGTTCGCAACAACTATTTGCAAGGAAGATATTCACGTGCCTCCTTCCTTCCTTATTATGGTCAAAATCAAACATGGATTTTGTCTTAAGAAAATGGCCAAACTGTTCATGTGAGGAATTGATGTTTCCTTTTCCTTCCTCATGAACTCTTGTCTTAACACAACTTCAAAATCATCCATGGGAACAATGATGGAACTTGTCTTTCCACACTAGTCACCGAGGTTCAATGATATGTCTTTGGCCACACCAATGAATCTCTCCACGCCTACATTCAATGTCTTGAAGGTTGTTTGCATCGATTCAGGCTGTAACCCAAGCCTACACACCATGTTTTCCCTTGAGAAGTTATGAGTCACTCCACTATCCACCATGGATAACACTAACTTCCCATTGAGTTCGGCCTGTACATAAAAACGTTTTGTCTCGTCTTGCTCTTTTCCCTCTGTGGTTTCACCTTCCATGAAAAAATTCAAGACCTGTATGACTCCAACAGATGGGTTGTCTACCTTCTTCAAAGCATTCAACTTCTGTTTCAAGGGACAATTATTCACATAGTGCTACTTGGCACAAATCCAACATGAAATCAACTTCTTCTCTTTTGCTGCATCCATTTTCTTGGCATTGTCTTCGCTACCCTTGGATGACTTCGTCTTTCCCTTGTCCTTCTTTTCCCCCTTCCCTTGCTACTGCTTCCCACCTTGGGAATCCTCTCTTTTCCTAGGACCTATCTTCGATTTACCTGAAAGTCCAATAGTTTGTTCGCTGCGGTGATCACTGCTACAATAGTATGCTCATTCTACCGTTGCAGCTCACTCTGCACCCATAGTTGCAGACCATTCATGAAGTGGAAAATTATGTATTATTTTGACATATCTTTGATATCCAACATGAGTCTTGTGAACTCCTTGATGTAGGCTCGAATCTTACCAGTGTGTTTGAGAGCCAACAACCAAGTCCTTGCGATCCATGCTTGGTTTCCTAGACCAAACTGTGCCTTCATCTCTGCCCAATTTTCGATATTTTCAATGGTTCTCCCTGCTACAAAGTATTCCCGTTAGTTCCTCCACCAAATATTAGAGGTTCCTATCAATAACATCATTGCAACGTTCACCTTGGCTTCGTCTGAACTTCCATTCAATTGCTCCAAGTACTACTTAATGTCCCAACACAATTTTCCCATCAACTCAGTGTTGTGAGTTCCATCATATGGCTCAGGTTCCTTTTTATTTATCCTCATCAACATGACAACAATACTATGTCCATTAGCCAAATATCATTTCAACAATGTGATGGTGTCATCTTGGTCCTTCAACTTCTATGCGATTGTGGCAAGTATGTCCTCTATTGCCTTGAGTCTACCCTGAATGTCGTTCGTCAAGGTGTTGGTCATCATACATGTAGTTGACTGGAATTCCTAAATGGCTTGGTTAAACCCATGCTTCATCTTGTCCATATCAGTCTACATCAAGTCAACCTTCTAGCCATGTTGTCACAATGCATCTGTCATTTTATCTACAATGCTTTCCAAGGTAGCGAGCCAATCCTTCATTTGGTCGGTCTTGGGATTCCTCTTGATGTCACTACCATCATCCATGGATGGACCTACAATGATATTCACTTTACTTGTGAAGGGTTTGTCCAAGGAACCCAAGAGTTTGTCTCAAGGCTTCTTAAAAATTTGTGGTTACTTTTGCGACTGGGTCTGCGATAGTCCTTCGTTTGTTTTCCTTACCCAAGTGCTTCATTCACCCTCAAAACTCTATGCTTGGCCTGCTCAAGGAGTGTGCCTAGGTCCACCCAGAAGTTCCAGCCTCATTTGCAACTCGACCCTATCACAACCCACCAAGGCTGCGCTCAGGTTTTCTCTACGATGGGTCTGTCTGTCGAACCCTCACCAAACCTGTGCTCAAATTTCTTCACCAAACAAGTGCACCCCTCCCTCACCACTATTCTAACTTCAATAGTGTTGAAGATACAATTTTCTTTGATACCACCTGTTTGAATGGATCTTGCGATTGTTCACCTCCTGAGGGTGTGCAACACCATGACGATTCTCACTTGGTTGCTTGACACACCAAGAATACTTCATCCAGACTACATCTCTTCACCTAGAGCATACCCATATTCCATTCTAGGCTATTGGCGAGTCACATTTCTACTCTAGTGCAACTCTTGCTTACTTAGACAATTGCTAACACAATTTAACACTTAGTCTTATTTAAGCATGCATCCATGAACAAGAGAATCCAAGAGAACAACTGTGGAACAAAAATGAAGACAAACATAGAAATAGTTCGACATCAGGTCGACCTTCTCACCATGTTGGCACAATGCATCTATCATCTACTCTACAATTCTTTCCAAGGTAGTGATATGATCCTTCATATTGTCGGTCTTGGGCTTCCTCTTGATGTCACTACCATCATCCATGGATGGCCCTATAAGTATCTTCACTTTACTTGTGAAGGGTTTGTCCAATGCACCCAAGATTTTGTCTTAAGACTTCTTAAAATTTTGTGGTTACTTCTTCGGTCGGGTCTACGACAGTCCTTCATTTGTTTTCCTTGCCCAAGTGCTTCATTCACCCTCATAAATTTGTGCTTGGCTTGCTCAAGGACTATGCCTAGGTCCGCCCATAAGTTCCAACCTCATTCGCAACTCGACCTTGTCACAACCCACCAAGGTTGTGCTCAGGTTGTCTCTACGATGGGTCCGTCCGTCAAACCCTCACCAAAACTATGCCCAAATTGCTTCACCAAAAAAGTGCACCCCTCCCTCACCACTGTTATGACTTCAGTAATGGTGAAGAGTCAAGTTTTCTCTGATACCACCTGCCTGAATGGATCTTCAGATCATTCACCTCCTGAGGGTGTGTGACACCACGACGATTCTCACTTGGTTGCTTGACACACCAAGAATACTTCATCCAGACTATGCCTCTTCACCTAGAGCATACCCATATTCCATTCTAGGCTATTGGCGAGTCACACTTCTACTCTAGTGCAACTCTTTCTTACTTAGACAATTGTTAACACAATTTAACACTTAGTCTTATTTAAGCATGCATCCATGAACAAGAGAATCCAAGAGAACAACTATGAAACAAAAATGAAGACACACATAGAAATAGTTAGGGTGATACAAACCGTGCCTAACACTCGACTAAGTCTTTGTTATTGCGAAACAATTACAAATGAGCACTACCGGTTTGGTTTACAATAGGTGGCATAGACCCCCACCCCTCTCTCCTCCGGGGATGCACGACCTCCCGATCTAGGATCAATTTCAAACACCTGAGTCGAATTGACTCTCTGACTCCCTGCTGGAACCCAATATACCCTATCACAGGTCCCCCTTCCTTCGAAGTGTAGGTCCTCTTAACCCCGCAGCTCCCTCCTTGGCCCTTCGAAGAAAGTTGGCGGCAACACTTAGCTCTCCGTGCCAGGCCCTTTATATCACGTGACCTCGGGATGTGTCCTAAGGCTCAACCACAAGAATCGCTTCGAGCTTTGGCTCTTTCCATGACAACCAACTCTCATGTTCCTGAACTCCGAATCGGTGAATTCAAATGGCATGAGGATCAATGGTCCCCATCCTTTCTTCCGATCGATGAATGCGATCTATTCAGACTCTAGCCTTCGGGAGTCTCTCACTATCCTCCTTTGATATTTTATTGAGTATCGTTCCTCCGAAAGGCGTGGATCGCTTCCACGCATCCCTTCCAGATCCAATGGTATAGATTCAACTCGCTCTTCGCGACTTCGCAAAGATCTTTGTTTTCTCTTGGAAAACCTCTTGGAGCTCCAACTCCCAGATCTCCTGATATTCTACCACCTATATCCTCCTGATAATGGATAATTTTAGGTCTTCAGGACTTCGACGAGTCCTCAACCTTCTTGCACACTTAGTACAATTTTCTACTCGAGAATCAGATTGTTCTTGGCCTTTCCTCTGCACTCCTCGGAAAGTTCTGCGTAAATTCTTCTGCGAATTTGCTCGGCTTGAACCCTTCAAAGTTCTTATTTCCTCTGCATCCTTCAATGGACCTTCTGGTTCCCTCCTTTCAACTTAACGCCCTTCCTCTTGAGCTTGTAATATGAACTTATAGTGTCCTTGGTTCACTCCTTGCGCTCGTCTAAGCCCTTCGACAACTTCTCCCTGAGCCCTTCCAGAAGTCTTAAGGCATCTCCTTTCCTTTGTCGATGCACTCTTGTAAATCCTTCCTTCCTTAGAGTATTAGACAACCCTGGGGTTTCCTTGGTTCTTCTAACACTCCATAATGTGTTTCTCTTACACGTACCCATACTTGCTCTATGCCCTCCTGGAAGAGTATTATAGAGTATTCAGTAACTCTGTGTTGTGCTTCCTCCTACACAATCTTTATTCCCAAGGTATTCAACCACCTTGAAATTTCCCTCGAAGTCTGTGAATTACTCTGGTGCACCCTCCTAACAACTTCTCCTCTGACTCAAACGAGTTCAGACACACACTGCTTGCATTAACTCATAGAGTTTCCACCCTCTGTCGTGCACTCCTTGCACATAGCCTCAAGAACCATAATTAATCCAACACACTCACATATAGAAGATTATATTTCTATCCTTGCAGATGATTTCTAACATACATCTACAACATATACGCATACAAATGACATTCATAACTACACATACATTACCTAGAAATTGGAAAACAGGAAAATTTGTTACTTTCTATTAATGGTGGAATGTCCATTACAAAATGTGAGTCCGGACTACAACTCAGCCTTAGCTCTCAACTCTCCTCTGTTGTTTCTATTCTATTGGAAAAAATGCAAGAGTTTTATACTAGAGGGGCTCAATGATCTTCCCTCCAAGCTAAAATAGTGTTGTCTAATCACCATTCAAAACACCTGACTAATGAGGTAGATTACAATGATGGAAATCTGATCTGAATCGGATGCAGATCCCTCCTACCATCAACCACTTAATGATGAACTTATCTATAGCTTGTGAAAAGGAACAACTTGGCTCTACCAACCTGTCAGCATTAATTGCCTTAATCATGATTTAGATTCTTGAAGGCAAAAATGAGAGGGCGGTGCCTCTCCCTTCCTTGAATGTGCACCATTTGTGCTAATCAACTGGCGCGTGTTGAGGTGGAGTGATGTTCCTACGTCAACAGGGCAAAGTAAAATGAATCGCCTCACCTCACCAAGACACTCAAGAACAAATCTGTCACCACAAGATTCTATGCCACAACCATATTCACAACTCCTTGTGATGCACCTCAGATGTTTCCACAACTACAGACTTTTTGTCGTTTCATTTTCACAAACTTTCACAAAGATAAAACATATTTCAATTCTTCCTCACACATGCCTTCAAAGACCTTCATTTTTAGACTTCCCCAAAAATTTCCAAAATGTCCAACCCTTGGTTACTTGTCTTCCATCTTGGAAAATCCACCTTAGTTTGTTATTAGAGACTTTCCTTAGACTTGCTCTCCCAAATCTCTTGACAAAAATTCTCTATGCCTCCTTTGGTTGTGTGCCCTTGCTCTTCTAGGAAATCCAAGGATCACTTCTGCGAAACATAATATCTCTTGGGTGTGTCGTGCCCCTTTGTGAACCCACACTCAACCAACTTGTCGCACCCTCCCATGGACCCAATGTGCTCATCCAAATCCCGTGCACCCATCAATTGTTCATCTCTTGGACCGGCGCGCCCCATACATGGGCACACATCCTTCACCTTGTGCACTCTCTATGCCGATCGTCGTGACTTCTCATGCATATTCCCATGGGGTCATCCAACCTCTCCGACGTTCCCATGTTGCCGATGACAGATGAGTCCACTCCTTGGGAATGCTCCCAAGTCAACCCACCCTTTCTCAAATGCAACCCAAGTCTCCGAAAATTGTACTAATGAAATTAAGTTGTGTGCCCCCTTGGTGTTGCACGTCACCATCGTATGCCTTAGGTGCTCCTGCCCACATCAAAACGTCTTCATTTTCCCAACTGATTGCTCCTTTCCTTTTGTCGTTCATCCATCTGTCTTCGAATATTCCCAATGAGTGCACGTTCGCTCAATGGGTGTAGTGGGAGACCCTTACACCATTGAGTTTTTAGTGGTGATGGATGTGCCAATTATCTTCATTTGCAGCAACAATGGATGTGTAATTAGCTCACCGGCTTCCCAAACAATGGAAGTGAAATCATCTCACAAGCTTCTCTTTGTATATTTTTTAGATGATTAAGTCTCTTGTATTGTGCTCACTCCATAAAGACAGAATGGTAAATATATGAGGTGTGTATGGATTGTATTCAAAAAATTAAATGGTGGTGGTATTTAATATTAGAATTCAAAATAGTCAAGCTTGCAGTTCAAAAAATTCAACCGAGGTTGACAAAGTCAGTTAACGTTCATGCTAACTATGGCAACGAACCTATTTTAGATGATCAAGAAATTACGTACCAAGAGATATGACATATTCTAAAAGGTTGAGATTTTGGAAATGGGTAAAGATACCCTCTCTCATATCCAATCCATCCTAATGTGATAAGTGTCACCATACTTCTACGTCATGTACATAAGCAATGGTACACTCGAATTGATCTTTCCTTCACACTCTTCCACGAGTCATTCTAGATTAGGGTCATACGACCATTCACCGTGTCCAAGTTTTATAGAGGAGGAATCAACCCCTTTCTTGGTTCCCTTCCACCATGGTTTCTATGTCTCCTTCTCGTCCTCTTGGTATACGAATGGTTTCTTCTCCTGTTCAACGAACTGCTCCAACATCTTTGTTTTTGTGAATTCCTCTAATTTTTGTCACCACTCATTAAATTTAAAAACGAAATCAGCCAATCCATCCATTGTCTTATCCAAATATCCACATATCTCTTCAACATCAGTGATCTAGATGGATTTCGGTGGCCTCCCACCTATTCCAACTGACTCATTTTGGCAGTTTTTCCCCTAGTTTTCGGGTCCTTGACTTGTGGGGCTGTTTTGAGGGCCCTAAACAAAGTTTTTTAGGCCATAGAAAAATGTGTAGTCCTCATATATACCTTTCCAATGGGATATCGTGCACCTAAAACAAATATCGTATGCAAAATTTACGACCCCAGGAAGTTGATGTACTAACTTACCCAAACAGGGCCCACATGACTTTTGGCGCTTCATCTCATAGGGTTAGGTTTTTTGGATGTCTAGGGTTTTTGACATTCCTGTTTATTGTAAAAAGGACTTCAGGGCCTCATTGTAATCATCTTATTGTGAATGAGCACAACCATCACATCTCTTCTCAGAGATAAGTCGCCACCATTCTAGCAAGCTTGTTTCCGCTGCATTTTACAGTTTCAACTTATTTCCTTATTGAATAGAAATCAATTTTAATGTATATATGTTATTCTTTGTTAAGCATCTTTTGATAATAATATATATTCATTTCATTCTACAAATATATTCTGGATCAGTGGTACCAGAGCTGTGTGATCCTTCTCGTTCTTAACGCATGTCCCCAACGAGGTCAGGGTACAAAGAATTCGGTCTCGAGCTTGTTTCTCTTGAGGACAAAATATATCACATGCCCAAATGACCTCTCATGGAAGATGAAAAGAAAGACAATGGGACAAGAAATCCCTTCAAAATGTTGCTTGGGGAAGACCTCACTCAACAAAGGAATGAGATGATGGATATTTTTGTGTAAATACTTCGGCGGCTACCAATAGGTGACGCATCTTCCTCAAATGGAGGCATCGCCCCTTTTAAGGTACAAATCAACTTTGATATTCCTATATTTGAAGGTCAGGTAGACACAGATGAGGTAGACAAATTGTTGAATCTGCTAGTATGGTATTTCTCTGTCCATAACTTCTCGAATAGATAAAATATTACTTTTGCACTCCTCAAAGCCGCCCCCCCCATGTCAAATATTGGTAGGAAACTTTCTGTGAGCAAAAGGAAACAGGGGAACCCTCATTATTTACATTCGTAGTCACCTTGGAGTCCTTTATGGATTCTATTAAGGAACAATACTACCTTGTTGGAAGTTATGATGGCCTATACACAAAATGGACCACGTTGCAGTAGGAAAGAGACCAAGCGGTGTCCGAGTTCACAAATATCTTCCATACCTTGCGCACCAAGATGGGTATCAAAGATTCTAAGTGACATCTGGTTCTCAAGTATCGTGGCAGTATGCATAGATACATCCAGGTTGAAATGGATATCTCATCCTTGGGTGCGACCTACCAATATGCTGTCAAAATCGAGCAAAAGCTCAAACAAAAGATACAGAAATTTGGGCTTCGAAACCCCTCATAGAAAAATCCAAGAAAGAGAGAACCCAACCCATAGAAAAAAGGACAGAGAAAAGATGAAAAGCCTCAAGAAAAATAGTCCATGCCGCAAGCAAAGAAGGACACCAGAAAGACAAAGAAAGTTACCGAGAAGTGGTGTGACTTCCATAAGAGCCCTTGGCATAACACTACTAATTGCCGCTCAAAGAAATCACTAGTGGCTGAGGTGAAAGCCTCTGAATCAGATGTGGGTTTCGACTTTGAGTCAGTACCAGAAAGGGGGAGTTGGATCATAGACGCAAAACCTAGTATACCATTGTTACCACCAAGCTCCAACCCATTGAACCAGACGAGCCATAGGAAGGCGAGCACCTTTTTCATTCACAAATGTGGGTGGAGGGTACCCCGCTACACTTCATCGTTGATAGAGGTAGCTAGAAGAATCTCATCTCAGTAGAGGTTGTCAAGCGACTCACCTTGCTGACAATGCCACACCCGCATCCCTACACCATCGGATGGCTCCGCCAAGGAAGCGACATCCGCATCAGCCAACAATGTCGCCTGTCATATGACATCAAGCCCTTCAAAGACGAGGTATTGTGTGATGTTTCCCCTCTCGAAGTTTTTAATGTTCTTTTGGGCCAACCATAGTTAAGAAAATGCCATGTTGTATGTGAGTCTAGGCCTCATAGTGTTATTACTTTGAACAAGAAATTGTACAGGATACCCGAGACAATCCCACCCAGTGCTATTTCCTTGATCTCTGCCAAGCAATATAGAAAGGTCATCTCTCAGAAAGGGAAGTTTGTCTTCTTCATGGTTCACTCTAAAAATGAGTGAAAGATCAAATCCACATCTAGGGTCTCCATGATCGACCTCTCCACATAGTAGAAGTAAATGGATAAGGTCGTGGAAGAATACTCGGATATCTTCTTCTCACCTACCAGAGTACCTCTACACTATTAGGTCAAGCACCCCATCAATCTGACACCCGACGCACCACTGCCCAATGGGCTAGTCTACCGTCGCTCTCTATTAGAGAATGAGGAGATCAAGCAACAGATCCAATAACTACTCCATGAGGGGCACATCCATCCCAGTTCATCACCTTGCAGGAGCCCAATCATGCTGGTACAAAATAAATATGGAACCTGGCGACTCTGCATTGATTAACGGGTCCTGAATAGAATCATAGTCAGAAATTAGTACCCGATTCCCCAAATTGATGACCTCCTTGATCATATCATGGGGGGAAAAGACTTCATTAAGATTGATTTGAAGTCTATCTACCACTAGGTATCGATAGAACAAACAAATGTATGGAAGACTGCCTTCAAGTCAAAGGAAGGTATTTTTGAATGGTTTGTCAAGCCCTTTGGTTTGATAAATGCTCCAGCCACTTTCATGAGGATGATGGATGATATCTTACAACCATTTACCAATACTTTTGTAGTGGTGTATTTGGATGACATCCTCATTTACAACAAGACCTGGGAAGAACACTTGCAACATATTCAACAGGTTCTGCACACTCTGCGGCAACACCAGCTCTACACCAACTTGGAAAAAATCTCCTTCAGCATGGACATGGTTCATTACTTGGGCTACATCATTGATCAACATGGCATACATGTGGATCCAACCAAAATCCAAGTCATCCGTGACTGGCTAGCCCCAACCACACTCACTGAGTTTCGAAGCTTCTTGGGCCTTGCCAATTTCTACCGCAGGTTCGTGTTAGGATTATCCCATATTGCATGGGCCCTCAACCAAGTAACCAGGGGTGGTGGTAAGGAAAAATGTGTGCGGGGCCAGTCCCAACAACAAGTGTTCGATGATTTGAAGCAGTGTGTGTGCTCATCCCTAGTACTTTCACTACCAGACTTGCAACGACCCTTTGAGATCAAGACAAATGATTCAAACTATGATGTGAGCATTGTTCTCACTCAACAAGGCCACCCCATGGCCTATCATAGTGAGACCCTATCAGATGTTGTCCATAA
This sequence comes from Picea engelmannii, assembly GCA_009831015.1. NCBI lineage: Eukaryota > Viridiplantae > Streptophyta > Pinopsida > Pinales > Pinaceae > Picea > Picea engelmannii. The sequence goes on from ML852369.1 coordinate 21,909, forward strand.
TTACCCTACTTACGACAAATAAATGTACTCCATTATGCAATCCTACTGCCAGTGGAGACATTACATTCTTGGGAAGGAGACAGTCATCCACACTGATCATAAGCCACTGCAGTTCATGCAGACACAAGGCAAATTGCAGAATAACCGCCATCAGAAGTGGTCCATGTATTTGTAGCAATTCCACCTCAACATCAAGTATAAAACAAGAAGCACCAACCATGTCGCTAATTGCCTCAGTAGACCGCCAGTTGCGACACTCACCATGGTGCTAGACTCTTGCTTCCATGAGACCTTTGGATGGCCCCAACTCTATGAGACAGACCTAGACTTTGCCACCACCTACCAAATTTTGGACGCTAATGCAGTTGTCGCTAATTTACATCTTCAGGATGAGTTGTTGTGCCGGTTGGGCCATATATTCATTCCATCAAGCGAGTGAGTGAAGATGATATAGGAATCCCACTACAATCGGGTGGCAGGACACTTCGACGTCAAAAAGATAGTGGCAATGCTGCAAAAACATTTCTACTGGCCAAAACTTTGATAGGAGGTTAGCAAATATATAAGGTCTTGCACTTCCTGTGTGATTGCCAAACCGACCACTAAGAAACAGGGCCTGTACACCCCTTTCCCTACTACTGACATGCGATGGGAATCCATCTCAATGGACTACATTTCGGGCCTCCCGTCCACCAAGTGGGGCAATGATTGTGTTTTTGTGGTGGTGGATCACTTTTCTAAGATGAAAATTTTGGCCACCCGCAAGAAGAGCATCACAACATAGGCCACTTCCAAGCTCTTCTTTGAATTGGAATCCGAAAAACCATTGTCTCAGATCGGGAAAATCGATTTCTCAGCACATTCTAATCAAGCCTCTGGTCACTGCTAGACACCAAGTCCACCAAATCCACGGCCTTCCACCCTGAGACAGATGGCCAAACCGAGGTCATAAATCAAATGATCGTGCATATCCTATGCATGTATAATTCCAAGCACCCTTGCACATGGGATGAGAGTCTCCCCTATGTTTGGCATAGCTACAACCAAGCCCTGCATAGCTTAACCGACCATAGCCCCTTTCAGGTGGGGTTGGGATTCCAACCATTGGGTCCCATAGATGCTGCAATACCCCTTGCGGTCACCTTGGCCAACTCATCTCCTGCTCCAACTGAAGTTAACAAAGCCACCCGGTTCATTGAGCGGATCCAGAACATCCAACAACAAGTTTAGGATATCCTACATAAGTCCAATGATAAGTACAAGCAGTGTCATGATCAACACGAGGTGCCACATAAGTTTCAAGTGGGCAACAAAGTTTGGTTGCACTTGCAGAAAGAGTGCCTTACAAGACCCCATCGAAAGCTTCACCCACTCCATTATGGGTTGTACACCATCACCAAGGTTGTGGGTGATAATTCTTTCGAGCTCAACATTCCTCCTTTCCTTTGCTTGCACCCAATGTTCAACATGGATAACCTTCAACCGTATTTCCCACAATTATTGGTCACCTTAGAGATAACAGAACAACTAACACCAAAAGAGCTCAACTCCGACTGCATAAAACAAGCATCCAATGATCAGATTGTCGACAAACAGATGAAGGGAACTTTCCAACAAAGGATCTAAGTTTATTGAGTTTTCAAAGTAGGGCATCTTCTGCACCAAGGCAAGTGGCTCACCCAGGGCCAAATTCAGTAGAAATTTCCTCATATGATGGGGGAAATAAATGCAATGGAGACCATTTATTCCTAAAGGGGTAGGATTGATCCAAATGGATGTCGGTGGCCTCCCACCTATTCCAACTTTCTCATTTTGGCAGTTTTTCCCCTAGTTTTTGAGTCCCTGACTTGCGGGGCAATTTTGAGGCCCTAAACAACATTTTTTAGGGCTCGCCACAGTGAAAATAACTATTGATAGATAGAAACAAAATGTGTAGTCCTTAGATAGACCTTTCCAAATGGCTACCGTTCACCTAAAACAAAGATCATATGCAAAAGTTACGACCCCGGGAAGTTGATGTACTAACTTATCCAAATGGGGCCCACATGACTTTTAGTGCTTCATCTCCTAAGGTTAGGTTTTTTGGATGTCTATGGTTTTTGACATTTCTGTTTATTGTAAAAAGGCCTTCAAAGCCTCTTTATAATCATCTTCTTGCGAATGAGCACAACCGTCACATCTCTTCTCAGAGATAAGCCCCCACCATTCTAGCAAACTTGTTTTCGTTGCATTTTACAGTTTCAACTTATTTCCTTATTGAATAGAAACCAATTTTATTGTATATATGTTATTCTATGTTAAGCATCTTTTGATAATAATCTGTATTCATTTCATTCTGCAAATATATTCTAGATCAATCAACAAGCCTTCGTTACACTGACATGAGCTTCCTTTCATTTTCTGTGTTAGATCATCCAACCATGATCCCACATCGTCTAGGTTCATCTCCACAAGGTAGATTTCTCTAGCTGTTTGCAACAACCATCTACAAGGAAGACATCCATGTGCCTCCTTCCTTCCTCCATATGGTTGAAATAAAACATGGAGTTTGTTTTGAGTTAATGGGCAAGTTGTTCATGTGAGGAATCAATGTTGGCTTTTCGTTCCTCATGAACTCTTGTCTTAACACAACTTCAAAATTGTCCATGGGAACAATGGTGAAACTCATCTTTCCAGACCAATCACCAAGCTTCAATGAGATGTCTTTGGCCACACCAACGACTCTCTCCAAACTTGCATTTTTTCTTGAAGGTTGTCTGTGTCAATTTAGGCTGCAACCCGAGCCTCTGCGCCCTATCTTCCCTCAAGAAGTTATGAGTTTCCCCACTATCTACCATGGCTAACATTGACTTCCCATTGAGTTTGACCTGCACATAACAAAGTTTTGTCTCATCTTTCTCTTGGGTCTCAATGGTTTCACCTTCCATGACAACATTCAAGACCTGCAGACTCCAACAGATGGGTTGTCTTCCTTCTTCAAAGCATTCAACTTTTTTTTCAAGGGACAGTTCTTTGCATAGTGCTCCTTGGAACAAATCCAACAAGAAATCGACGTCTTCTCTTTTGTTACATCCATTTTCTTGGGATTGTCTTCCTTGCCCTTGGAAGACTTCATCTTTCCCTTGTCCTTCTTTTCTCCCCTCCCTTTCTACTACTTCTCACCTTGGGTTTCCTCATTGTTCCTAGGACATGTCTTCAGTTCACCCGAAAGTCCAACAAATTTTCCGCTGCAACGATCGCTACTGGAAAAATCTGCACGCTCTACCATCACAACTCACTCTGCGCCCATGGTTGCAGACCATTCATGAAATGGGAAATTCTATCTTCTTTCGACATATATTTGATCTCCAACATGAGTCTTGTGACCTCCTTGATGTAGGCTTGGATCTTACCAGTGTGTTTGAGAGCCAACAACGGATTCCTTGTGATCCGTGTTTGACTCCTTAGACCAAACTGTGTCTTCAAGGTTGCCTTCATCTTTGCCCAATTTTCAATCTTTTCAACGGTTTTCCCTATTTCCAAGTCTTCTGCTTGGTTCTTCCACCAAATCATAGTGACTCCTATCAAGGACATCGCTGCAATGTTCACCTTGGCTTCGTCCGAACTTCCATTCAATTTCTCCAAGTATTGCTCCATGTCCCAACAAACGTTTCCCAACAAGTTAGCATTGCAAGTTCTATCATGTGGCTCAGGTTCCTTTATCTTGATCATGATTGGCATGAAAACATATCTCTTTCCATTACCCAAATATCGTTTCAACAATGTGATGGTGTCATCTTGGTCCTTCAACTTCTATGAAACTGTTGCAAGTAAGTCCTATGTTTCCTTGATTCTACCCTGAATTTCATTCGTCAAGGTGTCGGTCATCAGATTTGCAGTTGATTGGCATTCCTGAATGGCTTGGTTAAACCCATGCTTCATCTTTTCCATCCCAGTCTCCATAAGGTCAATGCACCATGCTGGCACAATGTTTATATCATCTTCTCAACAATCCTTTCCAAGGTAGCGATCTTGTCCTTCATCTTCCTAGTCTTGGGATCCCTCTCGATGTCACTGCCATCAACCATGGATGGCCCTCCAAGGATATTCAATTTACTTGAAAAAATACCCTCTATCCCATGGCCTAAGATACTCTCCATCACACCCAAGGCCTTAACTTTCCGTCTCTGATGATCCACCCCTATCCTCCTGTATGCAATAAAGAAACTCTTGTCATGTGGGTTCAACCTACCAAGTCTCAATGTCACCTTCCACTGTCTATCTCTCGCTGTGTTGTTGTAAATGATGAAGGTATCGATAAAGGTTATCATAAATATCAGCAACCAACTATAGGACTGGAAAGTATCATATGCTTTGGTCAATCCCAAGGACTTGACCAAAATCTCATCCACTGACACCCATGGTAAATAATCACTTGTACTCATCCATGAACGCCAACCATCGGGTACAACCGTAGGTATCTCCACCATCGGTGGCTAAATCACTCTCCATCCATCATCAATATTGTTTCTATTGTGAAGGTGATCTCCCAAATCTGTATACTACTGCAAGGGAGAGGAATCTCAATTCTCTACAAAGTACATCTCCTCCCTGCAATCCAGTGCATCCTCCTGAATCCCATTGTACACCTCTGTATGTCTCAGTGAACTACCACTCATCACTGTATGTCCTTGCATACTCATGTAATATCCTGTATACTCCTACAACCTCATGGCTCCTGCATGTACTACTAGATTAACCTCTATATGAAGGTCAGTCAATCCTGGAACACAAATGGAAGTGTCCTCATAACTGTCCCTATCTCTGGAATCTCCATAAGCACCTGTATGACCAACTGCATCAAAACCCCTCGTGAAGAGTGGTCCTTGTGACCCATGGACATCCTCCTGCGTCTCCTAATCATATCTCTCCATACTCATCAGTGATACTGGGTACTCCTCATGCTCCTCCATCAACTGGTGTTCTACTGCTAAACCACCAACATCCTCTAGGAATGTGGCTAAATGATATGTCAGAGTCTCTGTTGAGATAGTTGTAGTGGATGTCTCACTAGTCTCCTCAAGGAGCTCCTCTAATTTGGACCCTGTTTCTTAAAGGGATATCCATGTGCCTTCCAAGAATCGCCATCCAAGTCATGAGTGAGTCATTCCACCTCAACCTCCTGATCCTTAGTGCCCTGTGATACATCTCACCAACCTCCAATAAGTAATCCCTATCCTTTTACTGACAAATTCCCTTAAGACTGTTGGATAACTTATAGTGGTTTTCTAAATGAGATGTGTGATTTATATGCAAGTAATTATTTCCAAAATTCCTTTGTCTACACAGTAAATATTGCAATGGAAAATATGAAGTAACCATCATTAATAAATTGATATATATAAGTGCACATACATCATGTATATATGTTATTTATATCAAAAAATATCCAAAATAGTAACAGTTGCTAACTCACAGAGATTTACTTGTGAGATATAGGAGTATATGAAATGTTGATGGTTGTATAACTCCCCCCAATCCAGCATTGATCACAGCCTCACATATCAGCATTCTTCCCACAGGAAATTTGTCCCAACTGAAAATGAACTTGGCCAATAATATTGGGTTGTCTCTCTGTGCCTCCTACAACCAGAGACACTAAGAAAATTACTCACAGACATTGGGAATGTTGCTCAACAATGAAGGGACTCAGTCCTTCCACTACAATGCTTTTTTTCCCCACAAGTATTGCGCCTAAATCCCAACAGATAGCTCAGGAAGAAGACCCACATTTTTCTACTTGTTGAACTCAGCTCACACAGTCATTAACTTGTCCCACTAGTGAAATACTAGACCCAACAGCAAGGAATGTTGTCCACGGTCAAGCATCTCAACATCTACAACAATTCGATCCTCTTTGCAATCAAGCTCAATGCCACCATTGAAAAACTCAGTCAAAGAAGGAAGGAAATCACTATAAGTAAAGATATCTTCCTCTAGCAATGAGCACAATGAAGAAATCAGAGTGATCTCTTCCCACAAAATGACTAGCTAGGGTGTATTGTTGCAACACTGAAACCAATCCTAGGGTTTTTCACCAAAACCCTCGAAACCCCAAGCTTTAAGAGCTCTCCAATACAAGAGGTTGAATACAAAATAATCAATCAACATAATGAGAGAATAGAGGCCCCTATCTCTCCTTTATACCTCCCCTATTCACCTTTTCTCTTCAAGTGATTTTTTATTTATTTTATTATTCCTTGATTAAATAACTTAATTAATTAATTAACCATTTTAACTCTTAAAAGTGATTTATCCATCCTTTCGACTTCTCTAGCCACTGAAAGTCACTTCTCATCATATTATCCTTTAGTTCTCTTCCTCCTAATTCCGATGAGCTATTACACTAAGAGGTTTCTCCAAGTGATATGCCCATTATGAATTTCTTGGTGAATTTAATTAAAATATGACCCATAATAGCTCAAAATTATGGAAATCATTGGAATGCAACGGAACCAAATCCACGCTGTGCAGAATGGATCCTGATGATGAAATATGATGAACGATGCAAGTTTGACCCAATAAAACCCCTCAATATATCCCGAAATCGATGTCACCCATATTTGGCTATTTTGTTAGGCATAACACTCTGTAATGTAATAATGTCCCAAAATGGGGACATTACAATCCTCCCTACCAAAATATTGCTTGTCCTCAAGCAATAACTAAATCCAACTACATATGATACTGGGGTCCCATATCCACCTGTGTAACAAAAGGTAGACTCCCCTCAAGATGTGGCCTCTTCAAGTTCTCACCACGCATGACACCCACATGGTCTTGATGAGTGGAATGATCAATGGCTAAAGAATCTCAGTCAAATCCCCGAGCAACCACTCTACTCGAAACTCAACTCCATCAAACACTGAACTACAAAGCACTCCAATCCTTGGATCCCATATCAAAATGTGAATTGCAATGCCTCATGAAATATAGTATTGTAGCATATCAATACCATGAGTCTCCTACAAATAACACACGGTCTCATCTTGAGATGAGCCTGTCCTCCAAGACTGTACCAACCCTAACACGACCTCCACTGACTGAACATGTTGTTTCCATAGTGAGGTACTACGAGACCTCAACAAATCACCAACAAGTGACGTGCTCCCCCCAATACTGAAACTCACTGGAAAGTCAAAGTGACTTCCCCCTGCAAAGATCCACTTGTCTCCATCAGTTAAGGACATTCCCATCCCTGTAAGCCCAGGGTCCCATGCTAGTCTCTGATAGGGACCATCATGTTGATGTTGCACTACTTTGATCATTATTGTCTTCTCAAAGTGTACATAATGGATCCTCCACTCATGGATCCTCATAATATGAAGCAAGCTACTAACCAAATGGACTCCCAGATCCCATGTCAAATTTGGAAGTCCATCACTTCCAATCCCCACTAACTCATGATATTCCCTACTGGCAATTGTCGAAAGCCCTCCATCCTCACAACAATGAGAATCTGAATATGTATCAACTTATGAGATATCGTCTATCCCATGGCCTAAGATACTCTCCATCACACCCAAGGCCTCAACTGTCCGTCTCTGATGATCCACCCTTATCCTGTTGTATGCAATAAAGACAGTCCTGTCATGTGGTCTCAGCTTACCAACTCTCCATGTCCCCTGCCACTATCTATATCCCCCTGTGCTTTTGTCAATGATGAAGGTATCGAGAAAGGCTATCATAAATATCTGCATCCAACTGTAGGACTGGAAAGCATCATATTCTTTGGTTAATCCCAAGGACTTGACCATAAGCTCGTCCACTAGCACCCATGGTAAATAATCGCTTTTACTCATCCCTGAACACCAACCATCGGGTACAACCGTAGGTATCTCCAACATCTGCGGATCAATCACTCTCCATCCATCATCACTACTGCTGCTACTGTGAAGGTGATCTCCCAGATCTGTGTATTGCTGTAAGGGAGAGGAATCTCCATGCTCTACGAAGTACATCTCCTCCTTGTAATCTAGTGCATCCTCCTGAATCCCGCTATACACCTTTGTATGTCTCTATGAACTACCACTCATCACTGTATATCCCTGCATACTCATGTAATCTCCTATGTACTCCTGCAACCTCATGGCTCCTGGGTGTACTACTGGGTCAACCTCTATATGAAGGTAAGTCAATCATGGAACACAAATGGAAGTGTCCTCATAACTGTCCTTGGCTATGGAATCCCCATGAGCATCTGTATGACCAAATGTCTCAAAACCCGTCGTGAAGAGTGGTCCTTGTGACACATGGACATCCTCCTACGTCTCCTGATCATATCTCTCCATACTCATCAGTGATCCTGGGTACTCCCTGTTAAGAACCAAATATCAATATAGCATAGAAAAACCTCAGAAAAAGTACTCAACGCCTTGAAAAAGAGACAATTTCAGATAATAAGCCTCTTCGAGGGGGCAACCTCCTTTTACCCCACTTAAATGTTCAAGTA
>ML852369.1:30499-46926 GCA_009831015.1 Picea engelmannii
TGTGGCACATTATGGAGATCAAAGAATTGCTCCATCTGAAGTATCCATGTGATTGGGTCCTTGCCATCAAACTTCCTCATATCAATCTTAGGAACGTGGTTGGTCTTCAAACCAAAGTTGGAGTTTCTCCATTCTTGATTAACATTCCTTGTGTCCTCATTATGAATTTCATGGGATGCATTTTCACTTTCAGGTGTCTTCTCTGTTACGAAATTTTTCAATACTTCCATGATCTCCCCTTTTAAACCCTCCATCATCTCTTGTAGTTCGTCTTTTGTAACTATCTTTTTTTGTAAATAATTTATGTCCCTATGCATTTCTTCACCTTCATCAAGAGTCCAAGTAGAATTTTATGGAGGCTTAGTTGGTGTATAAGTTCCCTTTTTGGGTGGCATGTTGGTCAAGTATCACTTTTGAACCTTGATTTTGAGGTGGTTCTGTTAGACAATATTTCTTATATTGTATCTCCCAAGTTTCAGCCCTTCTAGGTACGAAAATTTCTTTTATGTAGTTATCTGATACTTCTTCTCTGCAATGCCACAGGTCTGATCAAAATTGGATGTGCCAAGTGGAATTTATGGTAACTTCCCCACAACTTGTCGGTTTTTGGGCTTTCCAAGAGATCTCACTTGTATAGAGTGCCCCACACAAAATAATTGATATAAAATTCTTAAACTCACAACCGAAATACTACAGACTATCCACGATCCAATGAAACTAGTCCCACTCAATTTGTATATTCTAGGAAGAAGTTATGATTGTTTTACATAGAACACCTTCTTAAGACTAGTCAATAGGACTAGTCAGATACCCTATCTTACACAAGGTTTATCTGCAAATTTAAGATGACCCAGAAGATGAAATTTTTACCACAGATACCTTACTAATTTATGTAAATATTCTTTGGAGTGCATGGTCTGAAACGTTACAGAAAAGTTCTTATAGCGAAAATTCCACAATGACTTAGTTCAGGATGATTCCAGAACCCTATCTTGTACAGGTTGTATCTCCGAAATTATAAGGCCTCAGGAGCTGAATTTTGAACCCAACATACTTTGATCTGTCTACTAAATATCCTCAAAGCCGTTCCTTCTGAAATGTTGTAGAAAAAAATTTATAGCAAAAATTCCAAGGTGTCTCAGATGTAACAGCGAAACCCCAAGACCTTGAGCTCTGATACCATATGTTAAGAGCCAAATATCAATATAGCATAGAAAAACCTCATAAAAAGTACTCAACGCCTTGAAAAAGAGATAATTTCATATAATAATCCTCTTCGAGGGGGTAACCTCCTTTTACCCCACTTAAATGTTCAAGTACAAGATGATTCAAAATGAAAATGTCTCCTTGGTATATATATGAGACTAGGAGGTATAATTACAACTAATGGCTTAAAGCCGACATAAATAAAATAACATTTCTAATATAATATGCCCCAATTAAGGGGTATTAAGCCAATATTAGGGCTTAACACTCCCCATGCTCCTCCATCAACTGGTGTTATACTGCTAAGCCACCAACATCCTCTAGCATTGTGGTTAAATGATATGTCAGAATCTCTGTTGAGATAGATGTAGTGGACGTCTGACTAGTCTCCTCAAGGAGCTCCTCTAATTTGGACCCTGTTTCTTTAAGGGCTATCTGTGTGCCTTCTAAAATCTCCATGTGCTCACCAACTCATGAGTACATCAGTCCACCTCAACCTCTTGTTCCCTTAATGCCTTGTGATACATCTTGCCAACCTCCAATAAGTAATCCTTATCCATCGACAATTGTTGGTAGTCATCCTTCATCATAGTCATTCTCTCCCTGAGCATATGGAAGTCATCAATGAAAAATCCCCCATCTGAACTATCTTGTGCCATTGAGGCCCTCCAACAATAATCTGCCACCAGTGCATGTGTAGCATCAAAGTGTCTCAAAACTACCACAATCATATCCTCACTAACCTTCAGCTGCATTGCCAAATTGTGTGGCTCTCCATAAGAATGCTCCCCAGTATCCATTGTGCTACTCTGGTCCTCAGTCATGTGCACCTCCTGTGGAATAATATCAGTCTCCAAAGGTGACTCATCTAGTGTCAATGCCTCATCATACTTAGGTGTACTCGCACCTAGATAATCACAAGCCTTTGTACATGATGAAGATGTCAACTCCTCCTCATGCATTGTTCTGCTATCAACCTGTTCATCCCATGTGCTAGTGTCACCGGATGATATAGTCACATATGGATGAAGCTTATTTGCACGCTGCTCCACTACATTCATAGCAAGTCTACATCTAGTTGTAGAAACCTCCTCCTTTTCTCTCTCCAAGGAAGCTAATATAAGTGATACTAACTGCTCTGAAATATCATCACTCTCATCCAAAATACAAGTCATAATGACTTGCATAGATGTTAACACATTTTCTGGATGATCTCCACTGCCAACAAAGAGGAAAATGTGAAACATCTCAAGGATCAAGTCAATACACCCAATGTCTAGCATCAAAACACATGACTCAATATTGGCCATCGTTTCTAGAATGGTAACCCTCTCCAAACAAGGAACTAGTTATATCATCCAACCCTCAGAAAGTAGTAATAATAAGATGGAAGGTGTCTCTCAACACATCATCTTTGTATGGAGCGTTTTGCGTTGTGATTTTGGTGATCTCACTTATACATATGGCCACCCTAAGAGATACCTCTCCATCTTGATGTCTCAACAATTTTGGCATAACTAGAGCTTCCCTTAATGGGTGTATTTCATCCAACATTACCTGTGAAGGAGACTGACCCACCTTAGATTAAATTTCTGCTACTTTCTTGAGAATTTTAAGAAGAGTGTTTTTGAAGTGAGGGATTGACTATAACCTCATTCCCACCTGAAACACCTGCTGTTCTAACTGATTTTCCATCTTTCTCATGTATTTGTTGTCAATGTTGCCCTTCAAAACCTCACAGCTGCAAAGGACCATGATCTGATACCACTGTAAGATACCCACTTGATACCCCTTTAAGTTTGAGACAATTTTTCTGGGTTTGAGGGTTTGTCATTGAGAAATTTGTTCAAAGAGTTTGTATACAAACTGTTGTTGGTGCTATTTCAATATCTCTTGCAATGGAACAATTGATGATAATTTAGAGATAATGTTTTCCCAAAATTATTCTTTGCTCTAGCTTAATGTATTTTTCAAAAGGTGGGCACATAACAAATATAATGAATTTGATGTTTGGTATATTTTGTCTAATACCACTGTAAAGTTATGAACCTCTTCTATCACAGTTACTTTACTGCTGCAACAAATAGGTGTATTTTATGAGTGTAGACTTTTGTCAAACACTTTGTTGAAGGTATCCTTTTACTGTCAAATTCCCTTAAGTCATTTGGATAACTTATAATGGTTTTCTGAATGAGATGTGTGACTTATATGTTTCCAAAAATTCCTTTGTTTACACAGTAAATATTGCAATGAAAAATACGAAGGAACCATCATTAATAAATTGATATATATGAGTGTACATACAACATGTATATATATTCTTTATTTCAGCAAATATCCAAAATAGTAACAACTACTAACTCACAAAGATTTACTTGTGAGATATAGGAGTATATGAAATGTTGATGGTTGTATAACTAGCCCCAATCCAACATTGATCACAACCTCACATATTAGTGTTCTTCCCACAGGAAATTTGTCCCAACTGAAGATGAACTTGGCCAATAATATTGGGTTGTCTCTCTGTGCCTCCTACAGCCAGAGACAATAAGAAAATTGACTCACAGACAATGGGAATGATGCTCATCAATGAAGGGACTCAGTCCTTCCACTACAACACTTTTTTCCCCCAAGTATTGTGCCTAACTCCCAACATATAGCTCAAGAAGAAGACCCACGTTTTTCTGCTTGTTGAACTTAGCTCACACAGTCATTAACTCGTCCCACTAGTGAAACATTCGACCCAAGAGCGAGGAATGTTGTCCACGCTCAAGCATTTCAACCTCTACAACAATTCAACCCTTTTTGCATTCAAGCTCAACGTCAGCATTGAAAAACTTAGTCAAAGAAGGAAGGAAATCACTGTAAGTAAATATATCTCCGTCTAGCAATGAGCACAATGAAGAAATGAGAGTGATCTCTTCCCATGTATCGTTGCAACACTGAAACCAATCCTAGGGTTTGTCATCAAAACTCTCAAAACCCCAAGCTCTAAGAGCTCTCCAAGCCAAGAGGTCGAATACAAAATAATCAATCAACACAATGAGAGAATAGAGGTCTCCTTTATACTTCCCATGTTCACCTTTTCTCTCCAATTGACTTTTTCTTTATTTTATTATTCCTTGATTAAATCACTTAATTAATTAATTAACCATTTTAACTCTTAAAATGATTTATCTGTCCTTTTGGCTTTTCTGGCCACTGAAAGTCACTACTCATCATCTTATCCTATAGTACTCTTCCTCCCGATTCCGATGAGCTATCACACTAAGAGGTTTCTCCAAGTGATATGTCCATTATGACCTTAGTGAATTTGACCCATAATAACTCAAAATTATGGAAATCGTCGGAATGCAACGGAACCAAAGTCAAGCTGTGTGGAATGGACCATGATGATGAAATATGATGAACGATGCAAGTCGGGCTCAATAAAACCCCTCAATATCTCTCGAACTCGCTATCACCCAAGTCTCCAACAATTGTTCTAAGACAAGTAAGGTGTGTGCCCCTTGGTGCTGTGTGTCACCATCGTGTGCCTAAGGAGACCCTTACACCCTGGACTTTGCAGCGGTGATGGACGTGCCAGTATCTTCATTTGCAGCAACAATGGATGTGTAATCAGCTCACCGGCTTCCCAAACAGTGGAAGTGCAATCAGCTCACGGGCTTCTCTTTGTATATTTTTCAGATGATTAAGTCTCTTGCGCTGTCCTCCACTGTCCTCACTTCATAAAGACGGGCTGGTAAATCTATGACGGTGTGCATGGATTGTATTCAAAATATTAAATGGTGGTGGGATTTAATATTAAAATTCAAAATTCAGAATTGTCAAGCTTGCAGTTCAGAAAATTCAACCGAGGTTGACAACGTCAGTTAACGTTCACGCTAACTATGGCAGCGAACTTATTTTGAAATTACGTACCACAAGATACGGCACATTGTAAAAGGTTGAACTCTTGGAAATGGGTAAAAAGATCCCCTCACAAGTTTGGAAAATGGATGAAGAAAAATGGTTTGGAGTGAACCGAAATGAACTTATCGATGTTAGGTTGATTTTGTTAAAATTAAAATCTCTTTACACACTCCATATAATAGCATATTCAACATTTTTAAATAAAATTAAAATATATTATTTGATGTATCTTTACACACTTCATGTAATAGAATTAGGTTTTTATTATTAAAAAAAACTATATATAATGCTTTCTTTAATCTATAATCATAAAATATCACAATACAATTTTCCATCAAAAACGGGCCTTTTAGCCATTTTAAAAGAAACTTGAATATCCACTTATAAAAATAGTTTCAATTATAGTTTTAAGTTATCTTCTTCATTGTTATGGATTAGCTCCTTTGATCTATAGGTCATTTAGAAAAGGGATGAGATTTGTGTTTAGAGAGATCCTCTTTTATCTGTCTCAAGTGTAACAAATAAATCTTTATGTAGTAGTAATACATCCTTGGATAGTTTGTTTTTACATTCATTAAGTTTTCTACAAACACATGATTGAATGTTATTCTTTTAAAATAACTTATTTTTTCATTGATCTTTTTTATGATTGGAAGTGAAAGTAGTAGTAAGTTTTCAAGATTTATCTTCCCATTTTCTGAATTAATGATGAGGTTAATATCACCAAAAACCTGTTTGTTTTCTACTGCCCTTTTTGTTGTTTTAAGATCCACAAAGCACACATTTCTTGATTGAAAGTTGCTTTAAAGAAATGGAGTAATTTTTAGATAGAAATAATATACCACATGAGCCACATGTAGCTGAGGAGCTTTGGCTAGCTCCATCAAAGAATCCCCAAAACATGGAAAAATCAATATCCATTCTCCTAGATTTCACCTTCGGTGGAGCGCAAATACCACCACATGCAAATCTTATCTGGAAGCAAACCCAGATGGGAATCTTTACCTTGACAGGCCATATAATTTCTATAAAATTTCTTAGACCCAACTCGGTTTCAGTCTCAATAAATTTTCATCACACTTTAATCCCAACCCACATTTCATTTTCTACTGAAATGTAAATGTTATAAACATAAATTTATAAAATGAAACACAATGAATCTTTTTTGCAAAAATTGAATGTGGAAATAGGAAACAAATCATAGAAAAATAACACAAGAATTTTCGGGAAATGCCCCTGGAAAAACCCTGAAGGGAAAACCAGTAGAGAGGGAGATTTTATTATTTCTTGAGCTCACAAAAATGATCTTTTACAGCAAAATATTCTAGCAATAATACATCAACTTATCTTGATAACCGTGGCAAGCTACACCTTGAAAACTATGCCCAAACTGCTCCTCAAATTCTATGTCCAGAATAATTATGTACTGTGTACAAATGCTACAACAATAAATGTTGTACAAAACTTCCTAGAAAGGTGTGCATGATTTCATGTAGATAATCGTATGGAATTGTACGAAAATTTCCTGCAGCAAAATGTCTCAAAATGAGTGCAGTAGGTGCCTCAATTTTTGTGCTATTCGAAAGATATATGGATTGTAAATTAATGTTGTACAGTCCAAAAATCCATACTGTACAGACACATTAAATGTTGGAGTATCCTTGTCTTGGTTTGCATGCCTTCAATCTCCTTGAGAAGTGCGCCCACCCTGTTGCAATGTCTCTCTCACTTCTTCAACTCTCTCTCTTCATTCAATGCTCATGAATAATGGCACATCAGTCCCAAAAATCCCCTTTTTGTTCATTTCAATGAAAACGACCTAAACCTAAGATCTAATAGCTGAGATTAAATCATAGGCCATCTAGATCTATGGTTGTGATATAAAGTCACTTTATCACAACTTAAGTCACTCAAGTCACATTTTTATTAAATATGCTCAAAAGTCACTTTAACTTTATATCTCATTAAGTTAATGTTCCAAGGATCACTTTTGGACATTCCCCCACATGCTAGACACCAAGCCTACGTGGGAAACACTTGTCCAAGGTATCAATTTTAACACTCCCTATTACCGAGGAAGGTATTCCTCCCACTCCCCTTATCTCTGAAGAAGACAACTTAGCTCTCCCCAAAGAATTTGTGAGAATGTTTTCTACTTGCTCATCTATGGATATGTACTGAAGCTCAACTTCCCCTCTCTGAACGTAGTCTCAGATGAAGTGGTATCTGATCTCAATGTGTTTCGACCTATCATGAAAAACTGGATTCTCTGAGAGTTTTATGAAACTCTGATTGTCACAGTAAATCACTGTATGCCTCAACAATTGATCAAATAAACCAACCAATAACTTGCGAATCCATATGGCCTCACAACTAGTCTGACTGGTTGCCATGTACTCTGCCTCAACAGACTGACTTTTGTTTCTGACTAAACCATGACACAACTGTCATACCCAATCCGAAACAACACCCTAAAGTATTTTTCTTGTCAACAACACATCATGCCCAATTTGAGTCTATGTGGCCTGTCAAACTGACTCCATCCCATCTTACATAGTCCAAACCATAATCCACCATACCCTATAAATACTTGAGCACGTGTTTTGTTTCCACCCAATGCACTCTCCTAGGATCCACCATAAACTGACTAAGAGTGTTGACTACAAAACAAATGTCTGACCTGGTGTTGACCAAATACATCAACGAGCCTATCAACTGACAATATATCATGGGATCAACCAACTCGGACTCAGAAGCATTAAGCTTCTTCCAGTTGGAAATCATGGGTGTTGACATAGGCCTACAATCCTCCATCTGAAATCTCTTCAGATTGTCAAATGCATACTTTCCCTGCCCTAGAAAAATATGTCTCCGTTCCTACCACACCTTCAATCCCAAGAAATAATGCATCATCCCAATATCTTTCATCTCAAATTATGAAGAAAGATCTTTCTTGCAACCAACTATGAGTCTCTCTGCCCCTGTAATGAAAAGATTGTCAACATATAACACAAGAATAAGAGGATCCTTGCCAGCCACTTGAATGCAGTATAGGTTGGGATCTGCCTTGCTCTTCTTAAAACCCATCTACTGCAAGTAAGTATCAATCCTAGAATACCAAGATCTGGGAGCCTGCTTTAGTCCATAAAATTCCTTTTTTAATCTACACATGAGAATATCTCCCATGCACATCAAATCCTTCTGGCTGCTCAATGTACACCTCCTTCTATATGAGTCCATTTAGAAATGCATTTTTCACATCCATCTGGTGGATCTTCCAATCCATCTCTGCTACAATGGAGACCATTGCATGTATCAAATTATATCTAGCAAATGGTGCAAAGGTCTCATCATAATCAAATCCATTTACCTGTGAGAACCCTCTATCCACAAACCGAGCCTTGTAATTCTCAATGCTACCATATGAAACATGCTTAATCTTATAGAGCCACCTCAAAGTCTACCATTGAATTCCCCTCAGGTATTGGAACGACCTCCCACACATCATTCTTCATGATGGAATTGTACTCTTCCACCATGGCATCCATCCATACTTGTTGTTCTGCAACCTCCTAAAAGGTGGAAGGCTCATACTCACTGATGCTACTCACCATAGATAAAAATCTACAAAACCTCTCTGGCACTTTTCTCTCCCTAATATCCCTCTTGGTACTGAGCAACAAGTCCGGGCAGGTCAAATCTTTGAGTTTTTCAACAGGTTGTTGAGATGGCAGCATCAGGATTGAGGATGGGTTGTGGATACTGGCTCATCTCACCATATGAAAAGAATGAGGTCGATGTTCCTTAGTGTTTCAGGGACGGGCTCAGACTTGCATGTAAGTAGTGGGGTGAGTACCATGCATGCAATGAAGGAGGTTGGGTGTGTCAGATTATAGATAGAGTCAGGTGGTTCTCTGGAGGTGGCATAGGTGTTTTTTTTTTCCAAAGATGAAGGTTAATTTGCTCTCAGTATCAACTCTGGAGGATATGGGGTATGCATCCATGTTCGTGGATGGAAAAGTTCTCATACGTTCAGAGGGAGAGACCTTGGATGTTGCAGTAAGGCTTGACATTAGGAAGGGTATGATGTACATGTTGCTGGGAAAACCTATGTGTGAGTCCTAGGGGATCTTGGATTCAGGATCCGTGTCAGTTTCAGAGAGATAGCAAGTTGGTCGAAAGAGTGAGTGGATACCGAGGACTCAAGATTCTTCCAGTACTCTCAGAAGACTCAATTGGTATGAGATGACGTTGTTGGATGCTTAGGGGTGTAAGGAGACTCCTAGGAGCATATCTTTTGTGATCATGTCTTCAACACAAGATCTAGTGTAGGTGGCAGGGAAGCTTTCTAGTTCATAGGGAGAAGCTACATCAGTAGATGGTGTGGAGACAGATCTAGGTGGAGGTTTCATAAGTACCTTCCTCGCTAAGAGGGAGTGTCAGTTTTTGGGGTAGCTCAGATAAGTAATTCAACATTGGCGATGCCTAGCATGTGGAAGTGTCTAAGAGACACTCTCTAGATTCAACTTTATTGTTAAAGTAGCTTTTATTTAATGACTAAAGTGACCTTTTATAAATTTGAGTGACTTAAGTGATTTAAGTCATCTCAATGAGAGATTAAGTCACAATCGTTGATCTCAAGAGATCAAGATCAGATCTTTATCATTGATTACTTTGGAGATAGGGTTTTAGTCATTAGGAGATTATAAAAGAAGATCTAAGGAGAGTGAGAGGCACACAATGAGTGCATAAGATCAAGATGGAGTCTTGCTCATGTACTTGTGACTGAGTGGGTAGGGATGAGGAAGTGTGCGAAGGGGAAATAAGGAGATAGAAGCCAAGTGGACTAGGCTATTGCTGCAATGTAATTTCTCTGATGGGACATTATCCTAGGACATGAACCCATGATTTTATTTAATAAAATCAAACTGAAAACTGGTTTTCTTGCAAGGGGTTTTCCAGGGGTGTTTACCCAAAATGTTTTATGCAATGTGTGTTTGGTTTCTAATTTCGATTCTGCTATTTTTATCGTTGATAACATGGTTGTGATTTTAATTAATAACTTGAGTTTATTGGAATTATTAGTCGGGTTCCAGGTTTAGCATAAAATCAACAATATCTAGCAATACATAATACCCATGTCACACTGTGAGGTAGTGATCTATGCTCTATGACTTTTGTATTCTTACACAATCTCTTGAAACATTCTATGATAGATGCACCTTCCCATTTCCCATCTTCATTGGTTAGTTTCAAATATTTTTTCCCAAAATTCTCTTGAAAATGGACAATGAACTAATAAATAGTTATTGGATTCTTCATTGTTTTTTAATAGAATGCACTTGCTTGGTCCCCCCCAAGATTTTTTTTTTGCAATTGTCCGATGTGATCACTTTGTTGGAGATAACTAAGAAAAATAATATCTTTTTTTTTAGAGGGTATCTTATCTTCCAGATGGTCTTCCACCACCATGCCTTATCACCCATATCCTATCTTAGTAGCGAAGATCCTTGAAGCTATTTTTTTGGACCATACAATCTCATCTTCCTCATCTTTCATCTTTATACCACTTAGTTTGAGCCCAAGTGTACTCATTCCATTCTTTTTTCTCCTCTCCTTGGACACCAAGTTGTACATTTGATTTCTAAACTTGACCCTATAGTGAATTAACTTTTGGTTTTGTTGCATTAGTGAGACCAAATACCTCCTTGTTGTGAAGGACATTGATAAGGGGACATGATAACCTACAATATCACACTAATCGAGGATCTTCACCTATTGTAACTTTGTTTCCTCTCCCAATTTTCCAATCTAACCATTTCCCTATTAGAGGGAATTCCCTTACCAATGTTTTTCATACAATTGAAGCACCTGCATGACCTTTTGTTTCCTTTGTAATCCACTCCTCAATTGATCCTAGATAGATGTATTTTTCCATCATTATTTTTCCTCAATGTCCTCCATTTTGCAACAATGTCCACGATATTCTAGCTACTAATGGAATTCTAAATAGATGTACACTCTTAAGTTCCCATCCATCATCTTATTTTGGTTTGACCATCTTCTTCCATTTCACCAAAGGTATACCCTGTTGATATTTTGATGTAACTACGGAAGATATTCTTTTGTATTTGTATTGGTCAAACCTCGAGAAGGTTATTGTAATTTTACTGTATAAATCGGCTCAAAATAAATTACAATTTTATTGTTATCCTTATTGTAAAAGTCAAAACGGCCCCTCTAAGGGTTACGTCTTTTCAGGAGTCAAGTTATGTTTATAAATAGAGGTTGTGTTTCTCTCATTTGTATACACACACAACTCGCCTTCTGTTGTGTATTTGGAGCATAGAAAAGGAGGTCTAGCGCARGAGGTCTTGGTATATTTGTGGAGAGCTATAACATGACATTGTATTAGATGAAGGAATTTATACTAAAGAATTGGTTKTTGGGTTTTCTCCCCCATGAGGGTTTCCCAAGATATATCTTGTGTTCTGTGATTGTTTATCTTTCAGTGATCCTATTACATGCAATTGTTAATGAATGTCAAAGAAGATAACTATAACTTATAAAATTATAACATGGTATCARAGCAGGCCTGAATAGAAGATAGTTCACAGATCTAGAAGACAAAAGGAGTCATTTTTATTGATAGGAGTGGTTGTTGGACAAGACAAGACCACCAACAAGTGCACCCTAGTGGAGCACATATTTTCCCTRGATCAGATCTTCAGAATACAAAATTTGTGATTTAGGGGCAGGATGACTACCGAAACCAAGATTGATGAGAAGCTGGAGGGAGCTGACAACTTCAAATCCTGGAGGTACAAAGTATCCCTCCACCTAGAAGAACATGATCTAGAAAAGTTTACTAAAGAGGAGGTTTCAGAACCAGAGGGAGATGAGGCTAAAGTAAAGCACAAGAAATATATGGTCAAAGAAAACAATATTATTGCAGAATCCATTAAGGACCATCTTATTCATCACATATCTTCATTATCCACTCCAAACGAAATTATGAATGCCTTAAACCGCATGTTTGAAGGAAACAACATCAATCGAAGAATGACCTTGAGTAATCAGTTAAAGAACATGAAGATGCATAATTCATAAACTATCCACTCTTGCTTCTCAAGAGTGAACCAGATCAAGGAGAAACTATAATCCATTGGTGATACAATGAATGGAGAAGAAATGGTGGTAACCACCTTGAATGGCCTCCCAAGGTCATGGGATGCATTTATTCAAGGGATATGCTCAAGAAGGAATATACCCAAGTTTAGTAGGCTATGGGAATATTGAAACCAAGAAGAAGCAAGGATGTTACACACCAGGAAATGAAAGATAAATGAAAAACCCTCCTCACCCAAGAAGTTTCAGAAGGGCCAAAAAAATAACCCAAATATCAGATGTTTCTGTTGTCAGAAAATGGGACACATTGCTAGGAATTGTTCCCTCATTCAGAGACCAAGGGAAAATAAAGGAGGTAAAAGACATCATGTTCGTACAACTGAAGATGATGATCCACACAAGAAGGTTGCAAAGGAAGATGAATCAAGTGATGATGAGTATGATATTATCTCAACCCTTATAGGAACTGTCACTCATGGAAGTGACATTTGGCTAGTGGACAGTGGTGCTTCCAAGCACATGACAGGTTATAAAGACTCCTTGTCTAACCTTACTCATAAGGATTCACTGCAAAAGGTGAAATTGGGAGATGACTATCAATATCTGATAAAAGGAGTAGGAGAATCCTCCTATAAGTTAGACTCAAGAAAGCCAATGAAGGTGAAAGAAGTTCTCTATGCTCCTGGATTGAAGAAGAACCCTCTCTCAATTTCAACATTGGATGAGAAGGGTTACAGAGTTTCATTTGTTGATGGAAAAGTTCTTATGTGGCCTATAGGGAATAATTTTGATGATGCTGTGGTGATTGGAGTTCAAGAGGGAGGACTCTACAAATTGAAAGGGTGATCAGATTCAACATTTATTCAACACTGTGAATCCCAATGAATTATGGCATAGGATATTTTCTCACCTACATTACAAGGCCCTACCGAGTGTGAGAAATATGGTGACAATATTACCATAGATCCAGGAAAAACCAGACGACGTGTGAAAAGGTTGCGCACAAGGAAAGAATGTGAAGAACTCATTTCCCAACAACGATAGTAGAGTCAAAAGAGTATTGGACATCATGCACTCGAATGTGTGTGGAATGATGTCAACAACTTCACTAAGCGGGTATGTATATTATTTGTTTTTTATTGATGATTACTCATGTAAAACTTGGATCTATTTGTTGAAGGCAAAGAATGAAGTGTTTGGAAAATTCAAATAATTTAAGGCACTGGCAGAAAACCCAACAGAGCGAAAGATAAAGACCTTGTGATCAGATAATGGAGGAGAATTCACTTCAGAGGAATTCAAAGAATATTGCAAGGAATATGGGATTAAGAGGGATCTTTCTAATCTCTACAATCCTCAATAGAATGGATTAGAAGAAAGGAAGAACTGATCGATCATGGAAGAAATGAAGGCTATGATCCATGATCAAGATCTACCTATGCATATGTGGGAAGAAGCAACAAATACTGTAGTGTATGTGTAGAACAAAAGTCCCCACAAAGTACTTTAAAAAAAAGAAACCAGAGGAGATGTTTTCAAGAGAGAAGACATAATTCAACCAGTTAAGGATATTTGGCTGCCTCGTATTTGTGCATGCCCCCAAGGAAAAGAGGACAAAATTGGACAAAAGAGGACAAGGAAGGCAAAGATAGGATGCAATCTTTCTGAATCAAGGGAAGTATGTAGTAGAAATCCTGAATAGGTTCATGATGTTGGATTGCAAGGCAATGGATACACCTATGGTGTCAAATTTGAAGTTGTTGTAGGATACAACTTCAGAGACTGTGGATGTTACTTTATATAGGCAGATGGTGGGTTCATTGATGTACTTGACTAACACGAGACTAGATATATGTTTTKCTATGAACACCTTGAGTTAGTATATGGAGCAACCTAGGAAGGYTCATTTGGTCGCAGCAAAACATTTGATAAGGTACCTTAAGGGTACATTGGATAATGGTCTCAGGTATGTGACAAACTATGAGTTCAGGTTATATGGATATTCAGATTTAGATTGGGCCGACAATATTCCTGATYGAAAGTGTACTTCGACATATTGTGTCAGTYTAGGATCCAATATGGTTTYGTGGAGCAGCAGGAAGCAGTCATCTGTAGCACTCAGTACAGCTGAGGCTGAATATGTGGCAACATGTGTAGTATGTAGAGAAGCAGTGTGGCTTCAGAAGCTGTTGTCTGGGTTATTTGGTCTCAAACTGGAGGCGACTTTCATTTGGTGTGACAACCAGAGTTGCATGAAGTTGTTAGAGAATCTGGTGTTCCATGACAGGTTGAAGCATAACGAGATCAAATATCACTATATCAGGGATATGGTGCAGAGGGGAGCAGTGAGGCTTCAGTACGTGACTACCGAGGAGCAGGTTGTAGACGTGTGACCAAGCCATTGTCGAGGAAGAAGTTCAAGCACTTTAGGGACAAGCTTGGTGTGGTACCACTTCAAAGGGAGTGACGAGGTATAGATGCATTGCATGGTAGTGGATGTCCTAGGGCCATGTTGTAGCTATTTGAGAGATACCCATAGGTCTTGGATGCCTTGAATGTGAATTCACAAGGGGTGCACATGATGAGGTACACATGTATTGTGGGGTAGTGGATGTAATGGTGACATGTTGAAGCTATTTGAGAGCTACCCATAGGCCTTCGATGCATTGGCTATGAAGTCATGTTGTATTATGGATATCCGATGATGTATAGATTCATATGTTCAACAATCAATGGTCATGAGCTCGTGTGGCAACAAAGAATACCTTCCTAGTTAAGAGAGAGTGTTGATATTTTGATGTAACTATGGAATATATTCTTTTGTATTTTTATTGGTCAAACCTTGAGAAGGTTATTGTAATCTTATTGTATAAATCGACTCAAAATAAATTATTATTTTATTGTTATCCTTATTTTAAAATTCAAAACAACCCCTCTTAGGGTTGCATCTTTTCGAGAGTTAAGTTATGTGTATAAATAGAGGTTGAGTTCCTCTCATTTGTATACACACACAACTCACCTTCTCTTGTGTATTTGGAGCATAGAAAAGGAGCTCTAGCACATGAGGTCTTCATTTCTTGGTCTTTGGTATCTTGGTATTGGTCTATTTGTGGAGAGCTATAACGTGACATTGTACTGGTTGAAGGAATCTATACTGAAGAATTGGTTGTTGGGTTTTCTCCTCCATGAGGGTTTCCCATGATATATCTTGTGTTCTGTGATTGTTTATCTTTCAGTGATCCTGTTACATGCAATTGTTAATGAATTTTAAAGAATGTAACTGTAACTTCTAAAATTATAACATACCCTCCTCTCTTTTGCCTATCCATAGGAAGGTAAAGAACTTTTTCCTTATCTTCTCCAAGATACCCTTAGGAATATGGGATATTTAAATACATTACATTGGTATCGATTTCAATATTGATTTCACAAGTGTTATCCCCCCCCCCTATAGACAACCATATATAACACTAGTTTGTAACCCTCTTTTCTATTTCCTCATACAACTATAACTAGTCTCTAAACTTGTAGTCATTAGGTTTTAATTGAAATTCAAAATATTTTACTTTACTGTCGAAAAGAACATAACTAAAAGAGGGGATCATCTTATGTTTCCTTGCCCCTTATTTTAAGCCATTGGATATTTTGTAATACTTATTAATATTGATCCAGGTGGATATCAATGGCCATCCACCTCTTCAACTGACTCATCATGGTTCTCTAACTTGGCCATTTGCGTTATGATTTTCAGGTCCTAAACTTCTAGAGTTGTTTTGAGGCCCTAAACAATGTTTTTTGGTCATTCCAGGGTCCGAGGTCTCCATTGCATTCCAAGGCCTTGCCAATAATTGCACTTCTTGATAAGATCTTTCCAATGAGCTACTAAATGACCTAAACAAAGATTATATGCAAAAGTTTCACCTCGGGAAGTTGACACATCAACTAATCGCCTCAGGGCCCACAAACCTTTTAGTGCTTCACCTCCTAAGGTTAATTTTTTATACCTTTAGGGTTCTTGATTTATGTTAAAATTTCATTCTCACATCCCATCGTAGAGTGTAGCCGATATATCTTTCTCTTCAGAGATAAGCTACCACCATTCTGGCCAATTTTTGTTCTACACTATTCTTCTATTTTATTCATTAATAGAAGTTGGGTTTCATTGCATTTTTGTTTTCTCT
>ML852371.1:12186-34546 GCA_009831015.1 Picea engelmannii
ATTTGTAAGGATAAGATGGGGTAAGGCACATGACATAATTGGTGTTATTCTAATTATACATGCAATGAAAAGACATGTATTAATTGTGTTGCATGTGTGACTTGCATTGTGGTAATAATACATGTGATGGACATGTGGTGACATATGATAGGACTGTACGAAATATGTTAAATTAGTAATATGATATGTAAGGGTGAGTCAAGTAATGGTTTTTTTGATGACTTGATATTTTGCTTAAGGATATGATAAGAATTGGTTAGGTATGTATCAATTGACATTTTGAGGATGATGAGGTGTAAATAACAATTTTTATGATAATGTGATAATAAGGGTAACATATTAGATGAGGGATAATATGAAATTTAAGTATATTTTAAAAGAGACATAAAAAAATCTATTTAGATAGTGAATTAGGATGTTCCACTATTAATCTTCTATAGAGGAAGTGATAATAAACAAAGATTTATGAAAGTTAATTTCTAAGTTGTGCTTCAAATTATTATCAAAATTTTGAATACTAATGAATGCTATACCAAATTATGGAAAAGGACAATTGAAAGCTTGTGATAACAAGTGGGTAAATATGATTGCTATTAGAAAAAGAAAGCCCGAAAAAACACAATGAGAGTATTGGTAAAATACTATGTAAATAATATATTGAGAAGAGAAAAATAGAAGAAACAAGAAGAGGATGAGCAAAAAGGAGGAGGTTCCAAGTGCCCTAATAAAGGAAAATCAGATGAAGATATATAATACAATGAAGTAAAAAGCAAGAGGTGGAGATAGGAACAAAGTGATAAGCAAGCCAAGGAAGAAACATAGAAGGGAATGAATTAAAGTAGTCAGGGGAAAAATAATTAGGAGAGAGAAACATAACGAGAAGAAGAATAGAAGGGAAAAAAAGAAGAAGTAGAGAAAAGAAGGTTGAAAAATGAAGAAGACAACATAGAAAGGATGAAAAAAAACAAATTGAGGAGGAAGTAGAAACAAAGATGATAAAGTTGGAAGCAAGGTGATAAAAACTTGTAACGAATACAGAAATCCATCAAGAAGACCAATGGATTAAAGAGCCAAGATTTTCAAGAAATATCATAAATACAAATGAGAAAGCATGAAAAAACATGATAGCTATTGGAATTCAATTAGGTCCAAAACCATTGGGTAAGAAAGAAGACGGTATCCTATACCTATTTGATGTGAAATAAGGTAAATCCAAAGAACAAATGAACTCAAAAGACAAGGAAATAGAAGGCACGAGGGAGAAGCTAGAACTAGAGTTAGAGAAAGGAATACTAGAACTAGTAATATCATGAACTTAAAAAAGTACAAATAGGTAAGAGAACTAACAAAGTAGAAAATCCATACCATGTGAAAAGAATTAAGATCCTAAGAAATACAAAATTTTATAGTTAACTCATGAAAATAAATCCAAGATGACATAACAAGGTCAATAATAAAGAGACTAGGTAGGCAAGACTAAAGGAATTCAAACAAAAGGAGAAACACATATAGAAAAAGGGAAAACTAAGGACATCCAATGAAAGGAAGCATATGAAATTGAAAAAGAAATATGCTAAGACATTGAGAATACATAAATACTTAAAGGGATAGGATGATGAAATATAGAAAATGATTATAGTGCATATTGACAAGAAGGAAGGGAAAAAGAATAAAAAAGACACATGAAAGAAACACACTAGTAGAACCTAAGTCATCAATAGGAAAAAATAGAGGCATTTGATGGAATAAGGAATGGAAGAAGTCAACAAGCATAAATAAACATAAGAAGAAAAGGACATCATGCAACTAAAATTGTACTAGAATATAATCAAGACCTAGATAAAGATAAAAAACTAATGCACAAAACATAACAAAGCGATTAGATAAGGTAGGGTAGGAAGTGTACATCAATTTATAGAATAAAAAATCATGACTAGGATAAAGCGAATGAACAAATACATGGAATAGACAAAAGAGATCAACTAAGATAGAGTGGGAAGAGTACATCAATCTACAAAATCAAAATATCATGACAAAAATAAGAGTATAGCCAAGAGGCTACCAAGTGTTCTAGGTTTTGATAGTGTTGGGGCAAAAGACCCTATCCATGGGAACACAATCCTTTAATTATGGATGAAGACAACCTCTAAGGGATATTCACCTAGTCATCAGAATGAGCAGGGTAAGAAATCAAAGGATAGAAACATAAAATATAGATAGAGATAGAGATATAAAATAGAAGGGATAAGAATTGATATAGTTGCTTGGCACTAAGGAAAGGAATATCTATAGATATTTGTGAAGGAGATATGTTTTTATATTGTGATTGGAGCTATAATATTATTGGGATATTGAATTGTATAAGTATACTATCTATTGTTTAAGAATTTTTTTTTCCCCTCAATTCAAGGTTGTTCCCACTATAAAATGTGATGTGTTATTTGTATGGAATGTGTTGTTTCTTTTGTTTTTTTACATAAGTGTTATAATTAATTTCTATGAATTTTAATTGGTATGCTATATGAATGGATGTTATGAGCATAATTTGAGTTTAAATAAGTTGTGGCTATTTAATAACCAACATTTGGCGGGCATTCTACATATGAACTCAAGATTCCCCTCCCAGCTAAAGAGTCACAACAGTCGACGCATATTATGTGAACTCCATGAGAGTTCTAGGGAGACAAACCCATTTAAGAATTTAGGTTTTATTGAAATATTTTTTTTTTCTAAAATCTACTATGTTCTATGCATTGATTTCCATAATTATTATTTTGTTTGAGGATGTTCTTAGGTCAAGAAATTTGTTGATCATTCACATTATAGGTCTAATAAGATCTAATGAAGTAACCACCTCATATCTAAAACAACCCAAGAAACATTTGGATTAGTTCTTTCAAATTTGATTTTGTCAAAGAAGATTAGGAGGAAGGCAACAAGCCATTGATATTTATATTCTTCACACTTCTATTATCCTCCTTATGTATAATTCTAAGAAACTTTAGGGATTTCAAGGATTATTCAATATTACTAGTTGTATTGTGTACGTGTAGAATCAAGATTATGCAATAACTATGGATATGAAGGTATACGTGTGGAGATCATAACACCATTAAGAATTTTGTATGATGTGATCAGTTAGTGGTGGTTGTCATTTGATCTCCACATTTTTATGCTCGGTATTTCCAATAATAAAGTCTATCTAGTGGCATCATCAACATCCACTCATGTTCATAAAATGAGTATAATATTGGGTGATTAGCTACATTTGATAGCCTTCCTCATATTAACACAATAAAAGAGTCATGTCCCTTCTTCAATATTACACAAAATCTGTTCATAGGGAAAAAATTGAAGCAACTGTAAACATGGTCCCTTTTTATAGAAGATATGGTATCCTCATCTAAATCACGATAGAAAGGCTCATGAAAAACTTATTTTATTGGTTGTCATTGTTATCATGATGAGAACAATGCATAACACAAATACCTTCATTATCATTATCAATATTATGGTTTATATTACCACAATCTTGGATATTTTCAATATTACCATCAAGAATAAGGTATGACTATTGTTAACATAATCATCAATAAAATGGGTGTCTTTATCATTGGCACATGGCTCAAAAGAACCCTATACAATATCATATCACACTTGTAGAACCAACAGGGCTCTATAAATCGAAATGATTAAGGCAGAGAGATTCAACAAGGCTTAGTAATTTTACTAACATAAGGGTGTGGTTATTCCATCTGTCTATCATACTTTGAACCTCTTATTTATATGGATAAAAATTGGTTCAATTAGTAAGGGTACAATATCAACAATGTTGTACATGTGTACAATCTTCGTGATCTTTTCCCAAATCTTGTAAATTTTGTGCATTTATATTATTTTTGGTCATTCTGCATGCACGTGTAGTATGTTAAATAATAACTTGAGCATTGTGTGTGGATTTCTAACTAGAAACCTGCAGACATAAAATAATATGATTGGGTTGCACCACTATAGGCCACACACATAAGGGAAAGGGCTTCAAAATTGCTCAAAATGACCCTAAAATGTTGAATGAAGGTATCAATGTGACTTGGCTCTATTCAATGGTAAAAGATTACCAAATATAGCTATAACAAATGCCGCATAATGTGTGAGTGAAAAAGACGTGTTGACGACAAAAATATATTATAAAGTCAAGAGGAGTTTTTCAGGTGAACCAAGTAAGAGTTTGAAGAGCCAAGGATCATGAAGGTACCTGCAAATAAAAACTAGAGTAGTAGATTACACTCTTCCTCTAGGTGGGAATACCCATGCTTAAGTGGATAACAAGCGTGGCCACTAAATCAAGTACATTACAAATCCATGAAGTATATAGAATGTAAGCTCATGGCCATGAAACAATGCATATTTGATCCATGTCAAATCAATATCATAGCCATGAGTAGATACAAAGTGGATTTGTATCTTATTGTATATTATGAGAACAACTGGAGCCATGAAAATATAAAACAAGTCGGCCAAGTACTGATGAAATATAGGGTAGGGTTATTGTATAATAAACTTAGGTGGTAGCACCAAAAAAAGGATGCCACCAAAACCTAAGGTCTTCAATCCAAATCCATCACAATGTACAATTCTGCTCCATGTGAATAAACGTGTTGAGGTTGAACATGGGATAAATTGTCTAGTCATTAGTCATTGATGTATACCATTTCTTGACACAAGGTAACCCTTTGATAATGATAATGGGAACCAAGGTACCTAGTACATTCTAGCAACTGTAAATATATGTGCTAATGTTGAACACTTGTAGAATCAACCAATCTAGGGTCATTGGTGTATACCAGTTGTCAAGTGTGATGGAACCTACCACCGATTGCTACAAACCACAAGGTACTATAAGGTCTCTAAATCCCATACCCAAAGTAATGGATAGGAGTCGATAGGAAGAGATCTATCTGAATAAAGGCATTAAGTAATATTTCATCAAATACATGATATAGGAAGAGGAACATCATTTGATGTGATAATCTTACATAACAATTGATTGATAGAATACAACCATCAAGTATGACTTTCAAAAGTACCAAATGAAAATAACGATTAGAGGTGAGGCATTCCACCAATGAGGAAATGTAAACCAAGGTACAACATAGATCTCACTATGTGAATAAAGGTCTAGTCATCAAACATAGGGGAAACCATTCAATCATCAACCAATGATAAATGTCATCTGTTGAGTATCTGGATCTACGCCGTATGTATATCCATTATGGTGGGCCATCCATTATGCCCCCTGAGTGGGTGGATATGTGGAAGTATGCTACGATGATCCAGATAAATGAGGGAAATCTACCAACGATGAAATTAAGTCCTAGAGTGCTATTGATTATAAGTCTATCTCCTAGATAAATGTGTTGTCATCAATAGGAGAAGACTCACCAATGAGAAGGAAATGATGTGTCTTTCCACTAGGGAATGAGTAAAAATATTGGAGATGATTGTAAACCAAGAACAAGTGCTTGACATAGGGAAGGATGACATGGATAGTTAGGACACTTAAGGAATAATTGGTGCAAGGTTATCAACTAAAAACTTCCCCTAAACATTAGCAAAACACAATGATGACTTTGGAAACAATCGGTGCCAAAAGAGACCAATGATATAAACCATCAATTAAAGAGGAATTGGTGCATACTCCATAAGGTTTGGAAGAGTAACCAACTAGATGAGTTCAAAGGTTAACTCAAAATCATGGTATATATCCTAAGGTAATACTAAATGAAATTGTAGAGATAAGAGACTCAAAATATGTGCTTTGTTCAAGGGAAACATCGCCTATGTTCGAAAACACATGTATTCCAAGAGAGGAAAAACATGTGGTCGAATGCTACTATTGGAAGCTAAAATATGAAAGGATTTGCCGAAGCCACAAGGCTTATTGACTTGCATTAATCATTGTTCGATACTCTACTTCTGCTGAAGAAAGAGAAATATCATGTTGTTTCTTATAGGCCCAAGTGACAGGTCCAGAACCAAGGATGAAAAGATAACCTATAGTAGACTTTCGATCACTAGGGTCACCAACTCAGTGTGAGTTAGTGAAACCAACCAACAAAGGAGTCCCCCCTCAACTGTGATGTATCCCGAACTGAATTGTACCCCGAACATACTGAAGTGTCCTTTTCGCTGCTTTCCAATGGATTTCATGGGGTGTTTGCATATACTGGGTAACAAGACTAACAACAAAGGAAATATCGGGATGGGTATGGGTAAAATATAAGAGGATACCAACTAATTGACAGTACAAAGTGGCATCAACTTCAGGAGAAGTACAAGTGGAAACAGGTTTGATTCTAGACTAGAAGGGAGAAGAGGTTGGTATGGAATCATCCATGTGAAAACAATGAAGAAGGTCACAAACATACTTAGACTAGGAAAACATATTCCTTCCTTGGTTTTCAATACTTGGATACCAAGGAAATAATGCAAATAGCATATGTTTGTCATTTCAAATTTATTTTTAAGAATGTATTTCACATGGTTAAAAGTTTTGGGTCACTACCAGTGAGGATAAGGTCATCAACATAAAGAACAAGGATTATGAGATGACTTCCTACTTTCTTGGTATAGTCATTAGGGTCAGAATGACATCTAGAAAAGTCAGCATCAAGAAGAAAAATGTTCATTTTAGCATACCAATCTTGAGGAACTTGCTTAAGACCATAAATATGTTTCTTAAGGCGACAAACAAGGTTGGAATCATTCTGGACATAGTAAGGAGGTTGTTTTAGGTAGATTTATACTTGCAAATCCCCATGTAAGAAGGAAGATTTAACATCCATATGGTGGAACTCCCATTTATGTGAGGTAGCAAGGGTGAGAACAAGAAGGATTGGATTCAGTTTGTCTATGGGGGCAAAGGTTTCATTATATTCAATCCCTTCAACTTGAGAGAATGATTTGGAAACTAACTGGGCCTTGTGCCTTTCAACACTTCCCTATGATGCATACTTAGTTACATACACCCATTTACATATGACAAGTTTTCTTCCTTTCAGAAATGTTGTACTTGTATTTTCCACCACAGGTTTTGCAAGCATGTTACTAGATGTTATGAGGACATAATTACATAATTGAGTAAAATTCTCATAATTATTTCACAAGGAAATAACTATTTTGTCACAATTTCATAATTATTTAATAAAAATTATTTCATAATTGAGAATAAACTCATAATTGAAAAGAAAGTTCATAGTGAGTTGGAAAAAGCTCATAATTGAGCATGAAACTTGAACAAAAATTCATGATAGAGAAGAAAGTTCATAATAGGTTGGCAAAAGCTCATAATTAAGCATGAAACTTGTGCATGACTTGTAATTACTTAGTTCACATGCCCTCAACCGTATCTATGACTTGTAATTTCTTAGTGAGATGCTATCAAGCTATCCATGAGTTGTAACCACCAAATTCACATGTCATGAAGCCTATCTCCAATATCTTCTAAAGTCCTATAAGAAGAGGCCAAATCAATGGGATGGGGAGATAGAGTTTGAGAGTGGTTATGTTGGCAAAATGGAGCTAGAGTTTGAGAGTGGTTAGGTTGGAAAAATGGGGAAGAGTTTGAGAGTGGTTATGTTGAATTCTTTTATGGATAAATATATCTTACATATAAGCCTGATCTCCCTGGAATATGCCCTTGTTCCAAGATAGACAGAGGGGATAGACTCCTATGGTTCTCCTTAGATCCAAACAATTAGATTTGTATTGATACCAAGATTTGATGGAATGACATACCTTTTCCTGAAGGTTTTCCTTGTGTATCCTTAGTTGGTGTAGTCTCCAAGATCTATCTCCAAGCTCCTTCAACTTGCACACAAGTGATAAAACAATGCCTTCCTACTATTCTTATTAGCATTATAATCCTAGATCTAGCTTGGATCTAACTTGATATATGAGAGAATAAATTGGATCTAACATATATCATTGAACATGAAAAATATGAAAGGGGAAAACCAATG
This sequence comes from Picea engelmannii, assembly GCA_009831015.1. NCBI lineage: Eukaryota > Viridiplantae > Streptophyta > Pinopsida > Pinales > Pinaceae > Picea > Picea engelmannii. Next base: position 20,208 of record ML852371.1, read on the forward strand.
ATCTATTTTAATATGGAATGGAGAGTTACATAACCTTTTACCTTGAGTCTTGATGCATTCCTCCTAGTTCTAGGTTCTCGATGCTCCTCCTTGGCCTCTTAAGCTTCTCTCTCTATTTTTCCAGCATAAACACTCTCAAAACTCTCCCCCCATCTCCTTAATTTAGCCTTTTCTTATAGGATTTTAGAAGATATTGGAGATAGGCTTCATGACATGTGAATTAGGTGGCTACAAGTCATGCATAGCTTGATAGCATGTGAACTAAGCAATTGCAAGTCATAGATAGGCTTGATGACATGTGAACTAAGCAATTAAAAGTCATGCACAAGTTTTATGCTTAATTATGAGCTTTTTCCAACTTATTATGAACTTTTTCTCTATCACGATCATTTTTCTCAAGTTCCATGCTCAATTATGAGATTTTTCCAACTCACTATGAACTTTCTTTTCAATTATGAATTTATTCTCAACTATTAAATAATTTGTATTTCATAATTATGAAATTGTGACAAAATAATTATTTCCTTATGAAATAATTATGAGAATTTTACTCAATTATGTAATCCCATCCTCATAATATCTAGTAACATGCTTGTAAAACCTATGGTGGAAAATACAAGTATAACAGATCCCCCCTAACGTATGAGGTCAAAAGAGGAATTGATGGCCATAATACATTACATAAATTCATGGTCACAAGTGGCATAAGGAAGGAGCTCGGAGATCAAGGAACCAATGAGTACCTACAATCAGACATCAAGTCCACATATATAGATCATCTTCGAGGTAGGAATAACCATTCTCAGAAGAGAAACAAAGCATGACCGCCAACACAATACAGTGCAGATCCATGAAGTGAAATGCAAGACCATGGCCACGAAAAAGTACATGTTGGATCCATGTCATCAACTAGATCATAGCCATGAGAAAATACAATGTGGATCTATGTCACAATATATATACATTAGGAAGACAAAGAGCACTGAGGAAAGTTCCCTCGAAGTTTTCAAAGTACTCATATACAAGTGATATACTCCATCACAACTTGGGAGGGGATGTTATAAAACAATGATGTGCCCCCAAACCCAAGGTTTTTGTCCCAAACCCCGATGGTATGATTCTCCAACAAGAAAATAGATGAGTTGATGTCGAGCATGGCATAAACTGTCTGATTACCAGTCATTGATGTATACCATTAACAAACGCAAGGGGACCCACCAATGAGGAAGATGGACCCCAAGGTACCTAGTACAATCTAGCGAGTGAGAATAGAGAATATGATGTAGAACAATTGTAGAATCAACTGATCAAGAGTCAATGATGAAAACCCACTATCGATCACGAGGAGGCCTACCCCCGATGACTACAAGCTCCAAGGTGTTAGGTGGTTTCTAGATCCCTCTCCTAGATAAGGTGTGGAAGGTGATAGGAAGAGATCTATCGAAGGAGGGCCTTAATGTATCCCCCATCAATCGACACGAAACATACACCAAGAGATGATGTGAAAAGAGAGTATGACCAAGTACAACTAACATAGGGATGGCCCTCATGGAAATTCGACAAAAAAATAGATGGATGAATCAAGCTCAAACTTCCCTTGAACATAAAGCATGACACAATGGTGACTTGGAAACGAGAAACAAAAGGTGAATGAATATAGTGCAACAATGCATGAGGCATTGAATGAATCTCCATGATGACTTGAAGAGTAACCAACCGAAGGAGTATCTCTGACTTATATTAATGGGACAACTCCCAGGAAATCTAAAATCCAACTATAGGATGACAACTCAAATAGATGCCATGTTCAAGGGTGACTCAACTGACGCTACCATTTTGTAAATAGACCAATGGTAAAAAAACCCTACTCTTTTTTTTTGGTTATTAATGTCTCCTTCATCTTTTAATGAGCACGAAAGAGAGATAAAATTATGCTCGTGAGTGTATTTTTTGTTCAGTTTTAACGAGCCCGAAAAAGAGTTAAAAGTATAGTCATGATGGTGTATTTTTCGTGTCTTTTAACGAGTCCGAAAAATGGATAAAAGTGAACTCTATAGGTGTATTTTTCATGTCCTTTAATGAGTTCGAAAAAGAGACAAAAGTGTACTCATAATGCGTGTCTTTTTCGTGTCCTTTTACAAGTCCAAAAAATAGATAAAAGTGTGCTCGTCTAGAGAGAATGAGTGGCTTAACAACATGATCCTATGTTCCAAGCGCATGGAACCAACCTAAGCAAGAGGAATGAAAACGGTACTGGCAAGTGAGATCCGCTCTTAGCAGTTGTTCTCTCCATGGGTAGGTGGATGTAAAACAGAGGCCAAATAATGCAAAAGGGATATGGTCAAAGGATACTGCAATAACGATAAGAGGGATTTGGGAAAACAACAACACAATGATAGGATAAATGACGCAAACAAAAAATTCATAAGCGACCGTAAAGAACCATACACATGTTTTTGGAACCCCCACGAGATATGGACATAATATAGATGAATAGAGGAAAACAAGTCTCATCGTTAAGTTATGGTAGGACTATAGGAGGGTTCTTGGGCCTATGGAAAAATGCACGATGGGCACCAAATGGCGATTTAGGTGCTAACTAGGGTTCCCATGGAAGGTAGGCACTACCACACAAGTTACGATGTGCAAAACGAAATGGATAATGTCACAACTCGACGGGATCGAACCTAAGGCACAATGATGACAAAATGGATGGTTAATAATGCAAATGGGGGATGTAGGGAAAATCCTATCCATACATGCCATTTTTAAGAACATGTACCTCAAGTTCAGTGGAAGTTTCCATCTTCGTAAAAAAGGTCCCTAGTATCTTGTCAACACATGTAAACTAGATTTCGGGGTCAAAGCGCATAGTGAAATCTAAAAAAAGAAAATATTTTTGGATTTTTTGAATATGATATATGCCAAACAAAAAATACTCACACCACACCCCCATGTACAAGGCACTATGCATCTTGATGCTTTACGCCAAGTAGGGCCCATTGCTATGATCTTTTTCATAATCAATGAACTCATGAGCCCTTGTCAACATCATATGTCACACTATGTCAAGGCCATGCCACATAGAAACAAATATCTATGGCTGGAGATACGCTGGAGTGGTTTTGTGAGATAGGGAAGCTCAATGATTCCCATCAAGACGTGAAGGAAGTATGAAACAAAAATATTCGGTATAATGGGAAGCAAAGAATTCAATGGAAAGTTTTGAAAAAGATAACCGATGCAAAAAAGGGTTAAAACTAGAAGTTTCACTGGATGCCCTGGCTAATTCCCCTAGTCCAGGATTGAAGCTCATTGTGCTAACTCTCATGGGTTCCAAATCGGGTAGGATGGATTCTTGATGATGCTCATCTTCCCTGGGATTGTCTATGGAAGCCATGCATTCCAATATGGTTGTCTATGGAAGCCATGCATTCCAAGATGGCCTCTCCTGAAGGAAAATGAGTATCTAGGAAATCACGTGAACTCAGAGAGTCAACAACTTGTGTAGGCAAAGTAGGATGATCACACTTCGTATGAGGATGGAGTTGTTGACCAATATCAATAGATTTTGTTGGTATTTTCAGATCAAAAATATCTATCATTGTGAGTTTCATGGAAGATCCATATGATTCAACATCCTCGGGGTGAGGTACCACCCAAGGATCGACAAACCCAAGGGATCCATTGGTAAATGATGAAATCATGTTGATAGGAGCAATGTTCGTAGTAGGAGGAGGTGGGGGAAGGGGAAATATTCCCATGAGTGAAGGATCTTTAAACATTCCCACACCCACACTCATATAAGACTGTTGATTATCACCGACAAAAGGTACAATAGACCCTGCATTGGATCCAAGTTCTGGTGTATAAAACAAAAGTTGATCGACTGACACTATTTTTCCTTGATGAGGGAAGCATAAGACCCTAAAGAATGACAAGAAAACTATAGTCAGCTCATAGAACCAAGTGTGCCCAAGTAACAATATGTACTCAAGAGGTGCATCGACGACCTCCACAACAACATAAACAATCTTACCACCTAACTTGATAGGTAAGGCAATGATTTTCTCATGGGGATGGAATATATGTCCATCAAATGATTTCAACAATGTTGTAGAAATATCGAGCTTAGGAGAGACAAGGGTCTTCTAATAGAAGTTAGGGCAATATCATAATGAAAAAAACCAAGAAGATCAAGAATATCAAGAGACAAGGAGATGGCGGTAAAGGGCATAAGCCATTAATTTCCACATTCATGTATTCACAAAGTATGTACATATAGTACAATGACCAATAACCACCGTTAACCATTAATATAACCAACACATGCTAATGAGGTGGTATTAGGGCTATGATTAGGAGACATGATTCTAATAATCCCCCCTTAATCATTAGTCCGTACAAATGTATCAACTAGAAACAAAAAAACAATGCAAAAACTGATAACATATCCAAGTCTTCAATTTGTAACTCATGGTATAAAACCTCATGAGTGTTGATGAAGATCCGCCTGAAAAACCCGCCAAATGTGGATGCTGAAAACTAACTATGAAAAAATCACTATGCATCAAATGATCCAGATATCCTCTGAGTGATCACTGAAGTGAACCCAAACCAATGAGAGAAAATCTCGATGAGAAGTGAATTAGCTACAAGTCTAACACATCCCATATCTTGAAAAACCCTAGCAATCCAATGTGCCAAAAAAGAGAGCAGAAGAATCGTATGTCATCTACAAAGTCAAAAGACTACCCCTGAGAAGTCTAAATACTATGAAGCTCTCACATATCAACACATAAAAAAACTGTCAAAAAATCTTGCTGACTGAAGAAACTGTCGAACAACATCTAAAACCTATATATGAAAATCTTGTAGCAAAAAAACCTCTAAGTAGTAAACCAGGTGAACTTCTGGTATTACTCCAAATATTGAACCCAAATGTCCATCAAACATGTCAGATAATCCATCAAATGCCAAAAAATGTGGCAAGTCATCAATCCATCCAATATCCATAAAAAAACCAAAATGCCAAGCGCTAAACTGTCTCAATGAAAAATCCTCTGAAGGTCAAACTGACCAATCCAAATCCATCATCCAATTAGGAAACAAACATCATATCCTGAAACAATCCTTGATCATCCATCATCTTGAAATCATAAATTCTTCTGCAATCCCGAATCCCGAATCCATAATCAATCATCATAAGCTGCAATCCTGAATCCATAATCAATCATCATAAACGATAATCCTATAAATTAGACTTCGAAACTTAAAGTATGACATATCAATATTCCCCCCCATGTCGAATGAAAAGTGAGAAGTCTAGATAATGAGATATACCCCCTTTGAAAGTGGAAAAGGGTAATAAAAAATCTTCGAGCAAAGTCTAGAGACTTGATCTTCAAATCAAAATACTACATCAAGCAGGCCCCAATCATGCATGTATCATCCAATCTTGAAAAACATTCATGTCCGTCAACTGTAGAAATATCTCCAATCACGTATGGTTGCACCTCTGTATAAAATCATCGATAAGATCGTTCCAATAACTTAGCTCCCAAACTCCAACACCAAGTACCTAACCATTCAAAATTTACATGTTTCTTTTGAATCTTTAGTCGCTTCCAACATATTTCTGAGACATGGTTTTTATTCCCACAAAAAACATATGGGTGGAGATCAAAACAATTTAATTCAACATGACCAACTTGGTGATAGTGTCAACAAAGTACAAGTTCTTCATTCAACTGAGCATTATCAATAAAAAAATCCTCAATACCTGTATTATCATCAATATCCTCAACAATAGTATCATCATCAACATCTGTATCAACATCCTGATCAACATCCTATACATGATCATTATCAAGTTCTTCCTTCCTATCAACATTAACCAAAAAACCACCACTTACAAATGTAATTGGTTTACAGTAATTAGGAGTATGAAAAATGTTATCATGATCCTTTTCATATCCTAAGCCATATCTATTTCGTTTAAACTGTAATTGTTCCCAAGGTCTAACAAAGTTATCCATATTTTCAAACTAATCCTCAGGTTGAACCTTCAATTTATCCACTTTGTTTTCAGTATCATCAGTCAAGGCTACACTGACTTCATCAAAGAAAAAAAACTGCAACTCACAATAAAAAAGCGCAAGTTTGTTTTCTTGTTCCTTACGTTTATTTTCTTCTTCCTTGGTGTCATCATTAAACGTCATCAATTGCTTAGTTAAAAACTTTATTTGTGTTTGAAGTAGATGTACCTTTTTGTTCAGTATGCAAAAACAAGTAAGAACATTTGTGAGCGTTCCTTTTTGCATAGGAATTGTAGATTCTAGAGTCTTGCTAATCAATATGTGCAACATATTAAACATTTCGTCAACTCCTGCAATTTTGAAGTGCTTCAAATATGCCTAATGTGCAAAATCTAAGGTCTCTTTTTGAACCCCCTTATTCAATTTCAGGTGGGTTTTACAAAGATATTTGAACCCCCTTATTCAATTTCAGGTGAGTTTTAGGACTTGAGACAAGATTCTTAACCCTTATAAGGTTTGAAAACAACACCTTATAACCCCTTAATGAACCTTATAACTACAATTAACACCTTATGACAACATTTCATGTAAAAATTTCACCCTTCAATTACAAAACATATACCATCTTATAATGCATGCCACCTTATAACTCAATTACAATTTTTTTTTGGGCAAGTGCTCTTATAATTCCTCACAATATTAAAATCCTAATGACCCTGATCCGGATTATTTTTGGAATGAAATGAAAGCAGATATATTACAATGAAACACTCATGAAAATTTCCAGAAATACAACAATACTTGATTTCTAGTAACAGAAGAATTGTAAAGAGACTGTAAAAATACAGAGTGCAAGACTCGCTAGAATGGTGGTAGATTTATCTCTGAGAAGAGATGTGACGGTTACACTCGTTTGCAAGAAGATTATTACAATGAGGCTTTGAAGACCTTTTTATGATAAACAAGAATGCCAAAACCCTAGACATCCAAAAACCTAACCATAACTTCCCGATGTTGTAACTTTTGCATACAATCTCCGTTTTAGGCGTGTGATAGCTCGTTGGAAAGGTATTTTCGATAAATACACATTACACCATCAAAATATGAATTCATCTATAGTTTGACTATGTCGAGCCAAAAAACACTGTTTAGGGGCCCAAAATGACTCTAGAAGTACAACAAGATGTGATGACATGAAAACATACAAAATAAGCCAGTTGAATTAGGTGGGAGGCCACCAGTATCCATCTGGAAGATGTGTAGGGATTTAGACAACCCTGAAAGTGTAGAACCCACAATTACAAAGAAGTACAGAAGAACGTGATGTACTAAAAACTGACAAGAGGAGTCAGGTGGAACATGTGGGTGGCCACCAATATCCACCTAGATCAATCCTCCTCCCTTAGGAAACAATGGTCTCCATTGCGTTGAGTACCTAGGGAAGAGGGGAAATCATTTTTTGAATTTGAATCTTAGTGAGCTGCGTGTTTCTTGAAGAATTTGTGTTGCTTGGTCTGTTGAACACTGACACACACTTGTTGTTGGTAGGATTGAATATGCTCCACCAATCTGTTGTCTTTGGGTTTGACATGGTATTGTGTAGGCACCATTGTAGGTGGAGAAACAATCTGTTTTTGCTGGATAGAAGGTGTTGAGGTTGCAGTGGTTGTAGCGGTCTTCTGTGCATCTGAATTTAGACCATATACCCCTTAAAATTCAGATCATTCCTCCCCCCTTAGAAAATGATGGTCCCCATCATTTCACCCATGCTAAAAAGAGAAATCCCATTATCATACCATTATGATTACAATGTGATTGATTCAGATCTCGTGGGATGAGATATGGATGGATTGAATGCCGAGAGAGGAGATTAGACGTACCAATATTGCATGAAAATAATCATGGACAAACATATGTGAATTAAATACTTGGGAGGTGAGGCTCAAGGAGGAGCCTCACCTCTAAAACTAATTACTAGAAAATCACTCAGAGCTAATTAATCTCACAATGAACAATAGAAAATATGAGAGAAGCCAAAACGAGTAACTTTATATTATGAGAAGGATTGCTAGGCCTTTATATAACATTACAAAATAACCCAGTTGGATTAGGTGGGAGGCCACCAATATCCACCTGGAAGATGTGTAGGGCTTCAGACAGCCCCAGAAGTGTAGAACCCACAATTACAAAGAAGTACATAAGAATGTGTTGTACTAAAAAATGACAAGAGGAGCCAATTGGAATAGGTGGGTGGCCATCAATATCCACCTAGATCAGACCCCTACACATATATCCATGGCATTGATCTACATTAATAAATACAAATAAATTCTTCGAAGTAATTTCTTTGATTTCTTTGAAAAATATAACCCAATACTGTTTTATGAAATATGGTCAAGTTAACATAGCAAACAATGACCATACTATACAATCAAGGGAAAAGCAAACCCGTTTTCAAAGTTAAGGAAACTAAACAATACAATTACTTTATATGACGGAAAATTGGACACTTCTTGGCATATGACCATTCAATGCTATTATCCATGTCTATTTGAACTCATATCCGGAAAATCAAAGTGGAAATAATTGGGATGATAAAAAAATAGAAACCCTGGCAAAATTGTATAAAAAATACAAAACTTTACTTGCCCTCTTGTCCCCATATCTCCTGCAAATAGTGTTAAGATTCCAATGCTGCCATGCAGCTGGTAGTGGTGATCGCTCGACGCCATTTCGAGGCTCTCACGCTGCAACAAATATCTATTCATTGTTTTGACTGCCTTTGCAATGGCATGACAAAAGTGTCCATCATTGACACAAAACTCCACGCCTTCTTCTGGGGTTTTTCAAACTCAAACTTTGCTTCATATTTCACTGTCAACTCATCTTTTCCTTTCATACACACTTATTTCAAATGCTTTTCAAAGAAATTGATAAGAACACTGATTGACACACATTTGAATTCCGCTAGGGTTTGGTTTGAAAACAGAGGTGAATAGAACAAATCGATGAGATCGCTAGGGTTTCCAACTTGTTGGTTTGTGGAAATGATGTAAAATTGGTTTGTTTGCAAAAATGGAGGGTACATGTCGCAGCTTAGAGTTTGTATCTGTTCTAAATAGATATTGTGGAGGATTTCAAATACAAATACTTTGAATGGAAATTGCGTGCACGGGTCTTGAGAATCGAACCACACGTCGTGCACTGGTCAAGGTCACAGGTCGTGAATACATAGGCTGGATGTATGAATACACAGGTTGGAGGTCTGCACAGGTTGGAGGTATGCACTGTATCTTCAAGTCGATCCTTTCAGTATGCCTGGGCCGCAGAGGAATGCTTGGAAGCCTGGCTCATTCTCCAAACTTTTGCAGATCGTGTCGAGAGCAAGAAAATATCCAAGTAGCCTGGCTCATTTCATGGACTCGAAGAATCTATAGAGAGATTGTTTATATGAGCCAAGTAGCAGAGAGGGTTTGAAAACCAAATCGATGCTTATACACTGCAATCATTTTCTTTGATTATAATAAAAACCAGTGTAGCAACAACAAATGAAAATGAGAAAGTACAACTGGGATAAATGGGTAATTAAATTACTCACTGAACAATTTGCTTCATTCACGTGTTCTCGGTTCCTGTAATTTGTGAGAGCGTTTGAGAATTCTCTTTAGAGATGCAAGTGACCCTTGTTTTGTACAAGCTTTCCACGTTTCTCTCGGCTTCGCTATGCTCATAAAATGGCTCCTTGTTAAATATGCATCTCCATCAACTACATAGAATTCTCAACAGGCCCTGAGTTCTCAATCACCTCCTTCTCTTTCACGAGCACATACAATCTTTCTTGAAAAATCCTCAAGGACATCAAATCAGAAACGTTTTATGATACCCCATGATAGAAATTAGGGAAATATCATCTTGAAGCAAACCAAGAAGATCAAGAAACAAGGAGATGGCGGTAAAAGGAATAAGCCATTAATTTCCACATTAAGGTATTCAAAAAGTAAGTACATATAGTAAAATGATTAATAACCACTGTTAACCATTCATATAACTAAAACAACCTAACAAGGTTTTATTAGGACTATTATTAGGAGAAATAATGATAACACCTTCCAACAAGACATAGACATAATACAAGTTGAGGCTCCTTCATCAATCACATTACGAAGGATATTTTTCCCCATTGTTCTAACTTTGATCTGGAAAGCGATTTGATAGGAAATACTATGATGAACCTGATCAGAATCAAAGGTTATCAAACTTGACTTCAAGGGATCAACCCTACCTATGGAAGACAACAAGGCTTTCCACTGCATTGGGAAACTTTGGAGAACTTCGAGTGCAGACATTGCACAGGGTGCCTAGGCCAAGTCTTCCATAATATTGTAGCCATGGGTGGCCCATGTATTTGGATTTTGTGTCGTTCGTTGAAGAACGCCCTTCGGAGGGGTGAAGAAGTGTGTCAGAGGATGGATTCTCAATCTAAAGAGGGCCATCAGGCTAGGAAGAAGATGTTGATTCATGAACAACAAGAGTAGGATCGAAATTGTCGTAGTTCTTGGCTCAAGTATGCAAGTTGACCGTCTGGTCACAAATGAAAACTATGGCATTCAAGGAAGACCCCTCATGTTGAGGGGTACCTACCATGCCCCCTTACGGAGGAGCATGAGTTATTACAACCATGTGTTGAGGGTGATAAGGAAAAGGATGAGTTAGGGCAATGGGTTGCTGGGGGGCCATTTGTTGAGAGAAGTATTGATGGATCTCATCCTTCCTGGGACACCGATGAGTAGGGTTGTCCTCCCTAAAAATATTGCAGGGGAACCAACCCTTCTTTTTCTCTTTTGCGTCCCCCCCTTGATTTTTTTGGGTGGGAGCGATCCCTTGCTCAATGTTGGAATTTTTCTTTTTATTCCTCTTCTTCTTTCCCCCAGGTTGTTGATCGGTTGCATGGATTGAACTGAATTCACCTTGGAGGTCTGAGTAGGGATTGTTGCAATTTGAGCATTAGAGCCAAACGATGATGGGTATGATTAAATAGACATGCGACCCATCTGGTCATCTAATTGGCCCACAGAGGCATGGGAAACAAAACCCACCACACCATCAGAATGGGGTCTTGGGGTTTGTCTTCTTAGGATCTATCAATGGCCTAAGAGAATGCATGATAATATCATAAAGAATAATCGAATAAGAGTATATCAAATCCAAGTGTTGGGCACACATGATGGCTTGCTCCTCGGTAGCTTCCCCAACGATAGCTACGTCTTTGGAAATGGGTGGTAGGAGGTACTTTGTAAACCATTCCATCAGGATTTTGTTCAGAATCTGGGTCTTGATAATCCTACGTCTTCACCTCCACTCATGTATATGATAAAAATGTGAGTGGCAGTATCCTATCACAGGGATGTCAATAACTCTATTCCAATATCATACCATATGAGAAATTGGTAATGCATTAGAAACACCATTTCCAAGTCGTTAAAGTTTTTAAAGGAAGCATCTTCTAAGTCAATGTACCATTTTGTGGAACTTCTGGTCATGGATCTTTGGAAAAGATGCAACCTCACACTATCATCCATAAAAGAGTTGGATGAACACCACAAATGATATGCCATGATGTGTGTGGAGGGGTCTTCTCTCAACTTACCATCAAATTTGGGCATGTTTGATAGTAGCTTCACATGCATCACTGACCATGAAGGGTTATGGGAAATTGGGTCATTTTTCAAACGCGAAAAATCAGGCAAGTCTAACATTGCAAGGAAAGAAAATGACATATGAGCAAATGAATACTGGGAGGAAGATGATGTTTCGGAAGTCCCAAATGAACCTTGTGGCACCCCTATGTTTGTGTTGCTAGAGGGATGTGGTGTTCTAGAAGAGTAAATGACCCTGAGGATGGTGGTACTTCCAAGAGCATGACTGCTCCTCGGACTAGACATGCCCCCAAGGGGATTTCCCTCAGGGGTAGGTGTAGACCCTAAAGGAAAAGTGTTCCCAAAACTAGTCCCATGGAAAAACCCCCTAGGACCGAAGGTATGAATAAAGGGAAATCCTTCCCATTGTGAAAAGTTACCCCTAAGGGCCCCCAGGGAAGGGCGTGCTAACCCATGGGAAGTTAAACCTTCCTGACATACTATTGCCCCCAAATTGACTATGGACAACCCCAAAACCATTAGGATTGTTCCCTCCAAAAGGTAAACCAACACTTGATGACACCAGGATGCTCATAAAAATGGTGGAGGTGGAAGGAACTCCACTCGCCATGTTGAAACTAAGGCTCAACTCCCCACTGAAAGAATATCTAGATGTGGGCATCAAAATGGATGGGATGGGAGTAGGAACGCTCGGTAGACTAACATATGGAAAATAAAACACGATTGGTGTCCCCCAAATCGAGGGACCCGTAGAAAAAGGCATAGGCATTGTAGGTCTAATGGTGATTAGGGAAGGTAATGTGGACATCATTGGGATGCCCCCAAACCCACTTCTATATGGGCTCGATGGCTCAACCACACTGGATGACACACTTGGTCCTGACATCGTGTGAGGATCATTATACAAAGAAAAAGGTTCACTAAAAAGTTCCCTTACCTAGATAAGTATGGGTGCTTCAAGATTAGTCAAAGGAGGGTTAAAATTTTGTGGAGGAGTTTCATTGACCACTTCCACTTCACCCAAATCAGTCTTCTCAAACTAAATATGAGACTCTTCGAATTCACAGTCACTTATCTCATGCCGCTTGAGAGGTGGTTGTACCTCTATGATTATCTTTGGTCCTCATAATCGACAAAACCAACATGATGATTCAATCACAGTGAAAATAATATGTGCAAATCAAACACAATTCAACCTAAGGCCGACATAGACTCGAAACCAAAGAGCACAACCCTAACAAATATAAGACAACAACAAGCAAACCAATGGCTCGGGGGGGCTTCCAAAAACCAACCCTCTAGGGGAGGTGAAGTCCCCACAAGATTGGATAGCAAAGGTATGAGGAGCAGTTATGATAAACAACGCAAAACATCCTTGGTCGGTGCAAGTACCCTTTATGAAGGCGACCACCCTCCGGGGGAACTAAGATTGTGAACGAACATCTTCCCTAGGTACTACAGGCACATCCCACCTACAATCACCTCTCTAGCTACCTAAGAATGACCATTAAGGCTACCACCTCACAATCAATGATCGGGTGAATAGTCGTATGTCCGACTACACATAAGGGCAGGGTAACTATGCCCAAAGCTTCGAAGGTGTTACCTCAAGAGGCATGGCACCAACGAAACCCATGTATATGTAGTAGTCGAAAAACAATACCGCAAACACCAAAACACACAGAGAGAGGTAATCTCCCTACTTTCCCCAATGTGACCTCGTGCTTAAATCTTGTGTTAGAGGAGCTTCCTGACACATTGGTTGTAAAAATGGATTTTACACTCTTTAATGCCTCTAGGTTTCGTTTTGGTGGACTTGGAGAGTTCTCTCTCTAATCCTATTCCAGGGCCCTAAACCTATCTAAAGTTGGTTTAATAATAAAGAAAAGAGTCTAATTTTTTTTAATTTACAAATTCTTTTCTTATGGCTGTTGTTATATCAAAGGGAAAATGGATGAAACTTTTATGGTGTTTAGTCTCGACCCAACCAAAGCAATGCAAAAATGCTAATGCACTTGTTCAATTTGATGAATTCTAGCTATGGGAGCGAAAAGAGATATTTTCCTTTGTAAAATTCACAATGCAACCTTTCAAACACCAAGCAACCATGCAAAACAAATAAGATCCAAACTTCTAACAAGATCTCGAACCAAACACTTGAGCAATGTACTTTGTTTTTAATGCTTCAAAAGCTTTATGCATACAAATTTTTTAGTTTTGTTTTTTCGATTGGAATGCAAAAACTTCTTAATATAATAAAAAATATATTTTTTGAAACCAAAAAACAAGAAACAAGGGCTATAGGATATTTTTAGTAAAGCACTAAAACACACTCTAATGTCTCTATGAGATAAAAAAACCCAAAACTTGGAAAAAAGATCCAATGAAGATCTAGAGTTTGGGAGTGGAAATTTATAGTGGAAGTAGTGCTCTCTGTATTTAACATAAACATATGAGATAATATATCAAAAGAAAGCCCCATAAATCCTTTATATAATGGATTTGGTATGGATGAAATCTGAATTCTCTGTCAAAATATATTATCCAAACAATCCATGTGGCCGTCACGAAAAATCTGCAAAATAACTTATTTTAAATCAACGATAATTTTGCTTTCCGGACACCAATTTGGACCATTTTTTTT
>ML852372.1:0-13586 GCA_009831015.1 Picea engelmannii
CTCAAATCATCTTAACTAGACTAATATCTAAAACCTAAACAAATCTAAATCATACAGATAGATCCCTCTTTGAAACTGGCAGGGCTAGATCCCAGTTTCAAAATTGGTTTTGGTAAGTTATCGCTGTCAATTTATTCTACCCTGGACAACCTCTAGGAATTACATAGTGCTAAGATAGTGGCAACCATACTGGGGAACTGAACAAATTTTCCAACTTTATGAATTGTCTTCCCTAGATGAGAAAACTTTATTTATGAACAATCAAAGATCTAACTTTCAAGAGATAACTGTTATGAGGTTGTTAAAATTTGTAAATATTAAATTAGATTTCTTAAAGTTTAAGTTCTGGCTCCAAAAATAATTCACACCAGATCTCACCCTGATCCAAAACCTGTAAAAATAGTAGATAACCCAGAAAAATCAATCAAAAAAAAGAAACATAGCAGAAGGTCAAGGGAGTAGCAACCCTCTTCCTAGGGCCACTTCTCTTCTAGAGAAGCTTGTCACAATCCAAGACATCGAGTTTGACCTACCTTTTGAGCATAGCCTTTTCAGAACCAAATCTGATAGCTTTGTGGATGAAATAGTACTATATCAAACCATCCTCCAACCTAGAACCCTTGAAAGACTCTCTCCTGGCATAGATTTTGATCAACAGATCCTTCAAGATTTTGAGAAAATGCAAGATCTAGCATCAAATTTTGACCAAGCTTTGTATAAATCCCATTTCCAACAGTATTTTGATCTTTCTTCCCTTTCTATTTCCGCAGCCTCTGTCAATCCTCAAGTGACTCATTCTATACCTCACAACCCTGCTTCTTCCACATCTTCTGTCATTTCTCCAGTAATCATACAGGTTGTCATTCAACCTCCTCCACCAATCATGGCAACAAGATATGCTCCCCTTGTGTTAGCTTCTCCCTTACATAACATGCCCCAGGGCTATTAAACTAGGATTCCTCAGGTTGATGGCACTAGAACCCTTAATGCACAACAACACGTGGATAAAATGAGTGATTTCTTCGACTTACAGGAATTTGATGAGGCAGATGTCCAAATGAGACTCTTTGCACAAAGTTTAACTGTTGATGTTAAGAAATGGTTCAAAGCATTACTTGTTGCTAGCATTGTTGATATTGTTTCCTTTGACAAATCTTTTCTCAGTAGATGGGAGGTAAAGAAAAACCCTCTCCAAATTTTATCTAAATATGAAAATATCAGAAGAAATCAAGGGGAAACTGTACAGGACTATTGCACTCGTTTTAATAATATCTATACTGCAATTCCTATTGATATCAAACCTCCTCAAGTCCTGGCCTTGATCAAGTTCCCTGATGGATTTGATGCTAATATTTCCTACCAATTGAAAGAAATAAGCTATGTCACTCTGGAAGATATGCAGAAATGTGTTGTAAGTGTTGAAGCGAACCTGTTATCTAGGAGATCTAGGCAAAGAACAGAAAGGAGAGTCACAATCAAGGAAGAACCTTCCACCTCCACTGCAGATGCTAAAATAGATTCTTTGGTTAGAACTATGGAGAGAATGATGGAGAGGTTATAAATCACTGTCAGGAACCCACCTAGAGAGAACCAACCTGCCCCTCAAATCCAAAATCCCAATTTCAGGAGAAATCCTCCTTAGATCAGGAAAAGAGAGCCTAGAGAACAACAAGAATAGAGAGGCCTTGATCAACAGATTAGGCCACCCTTTCAGGAAAACTATGCTGATGAGGGGGAAGAAACTGTTGAGGGACTAGATGACATTCATATAAATCTTATGGGAGTTAATGACAATGATTCTATATTTATTACTCAGGAATAACAAGACCTTTTTCTCCTTTCATGGACCGAAGTAGATGAGGAAGAGTCAGAACAAAAATCCTTTGAAAATGCCATAATGGAAGTCCACAGACAATACAACTTAAGAAGTAAAAAGTCTAATGATAACCAAACTAAGAAAGCTTCTGAAATTAAGAAACCCTCAAATACTCTTGCTAAGAAAGTTTCCAAAAATAAAAACTCAGAGACCCCTACAAAAAGAACACCTGATCCTATACCAAGGACAACTCAAACTGAGGTTGCCTCCACCAATTAGTCCAATCCTACTACCCAGAAGAATGTGGCTGAGAAATCAGACCTTCATAATCAAAACAGAACTCCTACCACATTCAGTCTGGAAAGTGAATTGGCCAAGATGAAAATAACTATTTCTTTGTATGAACTAATGAAAAATAATGCTTACAGATCACAAGTGATCAAAGCCTTGAAAATAGAACCAAGAGTAGGCAGAGACACTGTGAACATTGCTGATGACCAACCAAAACTGTTGTTTGGTCCCAAAGTTGAGGGGAAAGCTGGAGGTGGTTATGTGCCTCCTTTTTACATCAATTTAAATATTCATGATAAGACATTACACAATGCCATGCTGGATTCTGGCACTTCTCACAATCTTATGCCCAAAGTTGTGATGGAGAAATTAGGGCTTGATATCACCAGGCCTTACAAGGACTTATACTCCTTTGATTCAAGCAAAGTTAAATGCATAGGTCTGATCAAAGACTTGTGTATTACCTTGGCACAAATCCCATCCAAAAGCATGGTAATGGATATTGTTGTTGCAGATATTCCTCCAAAGTATGGCATGTTATTATCTCGATCATGGGGTGCCAAATTACAGGGTACCTTACCACTGGACATGTCCTATGCCACCATTCCTTTATTTGGTCAGCAGAGAAGGTTGTAAAGAGAGACTCTGATGAAATACATGGTCAACAGTCAAGAGAAACCACATAACTATCCTTTATACTCTGTTCATTCTGATCTGGACTCATTCATTTTATATAATGATGGTGACATGGATAGTCAAATTGCACAATTGGAAGATGATGTGTATAACCCAGAGGAAAGTAAAGCAATCCCTGAGGAAGATAAAATAGTGACAATATTAACTGATGAACCAGTAGTACCTCTCTGGAGTTTAGATTTCGATGGTGTTTCTAGTAAAGAAGGATCCAGAGCTAGTGTATGGATACATAATCCAAAAGAAAGGTTTTCAGAAAGCCATTCTTATAAATTAAATTTCCAATGCACCAATAATAGAGCTGAGTATGAAGCATTAATGCTTGGCCTGAAATTGTTGAAAAAGCTTGGTGCCAAAATAATTTCAGTAAGAGGTGATTATGAACTTATCATTAAATAGATCAAAGGTGAGTATTCTGCCAAACACCTTAGACTCAGGGCTTATAGAAATGTTGTTTTGGATTTTTTACAATGCTTAACTGAATATGACTTGTAGGTAATTCCCAGAGGCCAAGATATACTTGCTGATGGACTAGCTACTTCAACATCCACTTGTAAAATATCATTTCACCCAAATCGTCAATACACAATGGAGGTGAAATGCAGGCCTACTATCCCAGACAATATCAGGTACTAGCAAGTGTTTGGTAATGATGAACAGATTGATGATTTCCTGCAGTCCAAAAATGAATTTGAATGTGAAAACATTGATGTAGATAGTGATAATGCTAGTGTAAATAAATTAGATTCAGAGGAAATAAACGAAAAAGAAGAAAATTCAGATTTTTTGCAATTAAAAGATAACATCCTGCCTAGGGGGTTAGTCCCATTGGAAGAATTGTTCGATTTCAATGATGTAGCTAAAAAGGAAAAAAATGAACCTACTGGGAAAGATGTTGAGGAATGTAACATAGAAACGTATGAGGAACCTAAAATGATTAAATTATCCAAATCTTTACCTCCTGCCCAAAAACAAAAATATATTGAACTATTCAAAGAATTTGTAGACGTTTTTGCATGGAGCTATGAAGGCTTGAAATCTTATGACACTAGTATTATACAACACAAAATCCCTATAAAAGAATATCATAATCCTTTCAAGCATAAACTTAGGAGAATTAACCCCAAGTTGATGCCCCTAATTGAAAAGGAAATTAAGAAAATGTAGCTAAAATCATTGTCCCTATAAGGTTCTCAAAATGGGTTTCCAATCTAGTTCCTACCAGAAAAAAGAGTGCATAAATTAGGCTCTGCATTGATTTCAAAAACCTCAACAAAGTCTCCCTTAAAGACAACTATCATCTTCCCAAAATGGACCATATTTTATAGAAGGTAGTTGGATCCACTAGAATCTCTTTGTTAGATGGTTTTTCTGGCTACAACCAAGTCTTGGTACACCCTGATGACCAAGAGAAAACAACGTTCACTATACCTTGGGGCACTTTCATGTATCTGAAAATGCCTTTTGATTTAATGAATGTTGGTGCCACATTTTAGAGAGAAATGGACATTGATTCTGTGGATGAACTTGGGAGATTTATTGTCATATACTTGGATGATGTAACTATCTATTCAAAAACAGATGAAGAACACTTACAACACCTCAGAAGATTTTTTGAAAAGTGCAGGAAGTTAAGAATCTCACTCAATCCCAAGAAAACCTTGTTTGGTTTAGAGGAGGGTAAATTGTTAGGGCACATCATATCTAAAGATGGAATCAAGATAGACCCTAGCAGAATTGATGCCATCCAAAAGATAGGCCATCCTAGAAACATTAAGGAATTGTAGTCCTTCATAGGAAAAGTAAACTTTCTGAGAAGATATATCCCTAATTTGACAGAACTCCTCAGAAACATAACAAACATGATTAAAAAAGATACAAAAATAAAGTGGAACACAGAAGCAAAGTAGTCCTTTGATCAAGTGAAACAGGCCTTGACACAAGCCCCTGTACTAATCAGTCTTGATTATACCAAATATTTCTACTTATTCTCTTTTGCTTCTAAACATACCATTGTAATAGTCCTTTTGCAGAAGAACAATGAAGAAAAGGGAAATCATGGAAAATTTGACAACTTATGGAAAAACCCATTCATAATCCAAGCTTATAGAGGAAACAATGCATTTTTAATCAAGGACATGGATGGAGCAGATCTGCCAGGACGACATGTCAATGGCAGAATGCTCAAACACTACTTTGTTCAGGAATGAAGAGTTATCTCACACATCTCATTGTAAATACCATTTTTTACTTTTATGTCAGGTGTGGGTGATGTTTATCAAGTGGTTGAAACTCGAAGAGAAGGCTCTAAGACATTGATCAGGATCACCAGATGATCCAAAAATGATCTTTTAATGAATGTGGTTGAGTTATTAATATCATGTGTTCATTAACCATTTAAGAAGCTGAATGAAAGAGGATGAATTTAATGAGGAAACATAGCAGCCAAAAGACAATATACAGATCTGAACTGAAGCAATAAGAACAACAAACCATTACAAGAGAAGTGATAACGGAGTTCGACACAAAATTGCCTACGTCTCCAGGCCTTTGTCTGAGTGGGGGGAGGCTTCTTTATTTATTCTCCAATGCTTGCAAAGTACATCAAAAGTACATCAAATGGACTTCATACTGATCTCATTGTGTTCTTCTCACCTCAGAAATCCAAGGCAACTGAGGGCACTGAAAAAGGCTGAGTATAGTCTTTGAAAATGGCCTTCAAAGTTCTCCTAATTCACTGATTTTATAAATAACATTGTTCTGCCTTATTTTACATAAAATTGACCTGTAACTACAATGGTAAAATTTGTACTTAAATAAAATAAAGACAGGGTCTAAGGATAAATAAAGACAGGGTCTAAGGATCGAATCCAAATTAATCCTCTCTTTATGGGTCAAATATGCTGGAAATCTTCAAAGTATACCATAATTTATGAAATGGCTAAAATAACCATTATCCAAAGTTTTATGCCAAAATAGATGGCGCGCACTATTATATGGTTTAAATACCATATATTACAACAACATATGGAATCGGGCTTTGGACTAGCGCCTTGGTAACATAAAATATGGGATTAGAATATTTTATATGGTTGAAATAACCATAATATTAAAGTTTCCAACCCATTTTCATGGTCAACACCATATAATATCATGGGATTAGATTTTTTTTCTTTTAATGGGTATATGAAAAATATGGTATGTTTACAACCCATTTTCATGGTCAACACCATATAATATATAATAACCAAAAGATATGGTTCATGGGATTAGATTTTTTTTCTTTTAATGGGGATATAAAAAATATGGTATGTTTCCAACCGATTTTCATGGTCAACACCATATAATATATACTAACCAAAAGATATGCTTCATGGGATTAGCTTTA
This sequence comes from Picea engelmannii, assembly GCA_009831015.1. NCBI lineage: Eukaryota > Viridiplantae > Streptophyta > Pinopsida > Pinales > Pinaceae > Picea > Picea engelmannii. The sequence continues at coordinate 6,189 of ML852372.1, forward strand.
ATATATAATAACCAAAAGATATGGTTCATGGGATTAGATTTTTTTTTCTTTTAATGAGGATAAGAAAAATATGGTATGGCATAAAGTATGGATTCGTGCCTTTTTAATGGTTTACCACTAACCATATAATATATTCACATTAGAAGTAATTTGCCACATGATTTTAATAAGTAATATGTAATTACATTATCACTTGCCATTGCCATGTGTCTTATTTACAGAATGCCACATGTCATGCTATCACTGTCATGTGCTTTGTTTGCCACATGTTCAACTCTGCCATTGTCACGTCACTTTTTGACTAGTTTGACTTTTTTAACTATTTGGGGAAATAGTCAGATTGTGATAACTATCGCATGCAGAGTTCATTTGAGAAAGTAAATATATGGTCAGAATCAGCGCGACGAGACAGTTGCAATGGAATTGGTTTTGTCTGATTCCGAGAAATTTCATTTTTGAGCCTTTTTTAGCCCTGTCAAGCTCCTAGATCCGATTCTGGATCACCAGATTTACAGTTAGAATAAAGTAAATCAGGATGCAGAAAAGGCATTGGAGAACAATATTCAAGGCAACATGCCGTTGGTTCTTGGATCCTCACAAGGAGAGCACCATCCCCAAGTGGAGTCACTGCTATAACCCTATATTCCATAGGATCACCTTGGTGATTAGAATCTCTTCCTTTAGTTGTATTGTATTGTAAATAATATTTTATTCTGTAAATGATTTACAAAAGAAAAATAAAAAGAAAAGAGAAAAGAAAAAGAAAAAGAAAGAATAAAAGATATAAAAATGAAAAGAGGGTATGAAAATAGAAAAAAGAGAAAATATAAAACCCCATGAAATAAACCTGGTTTGACTCAGACTGTATAATCATAATCAAACCTTTTAAATTTATGTTGATAGATTAGTGAATAAATTTGGCCAAATAGTCTAATGTTGGCCAAATTAGATAGTTTAGTGAATAAATTTGTCCAAACAGTCTAACCTTGGCCAAATATCTTAGGTTAGAGTAATTATTGATCCAACAATCTAAGTTGGATTAATGTGTTAGGTGATTAGACTAGGAGTTAGGTTAGCATGGTTTATTTCAATAAAGATTTACAAAAAGATTGATTAAATACCTTGTATTTGAGCTAATTCGATGTGTTTACATTAGCAAATGGCCCCTTGGTGAAGAAATAAAGAAAGGGGAGCCTAGCGCGACCCTCAAAATGATTTTATCCTAAGTTTTGGCCGAGATATGACCTTTTGTCGTTATGAAACTAAAGGGCGCATGGTTTTCAGTGGTCGATCAAGCGGTGCTCAAATCAACGACCAACAGTCTTTTTCAGACCCCCTCGACCTTTCTGCCTTTAACGGTGGGGGATGGGGGCGGGGGGGGGGTCCGGGATAAGTGGTTTCCCAGTGTGAGCCCCGTGCGACATGTCACTCTCACAACTTATCGGACCCCCCCCCCCACTCAATTCCACTTACCATCTACCCCCCTGATGCAGATGCAGACCCTATCGGCCCTCGGGTCGGCAGTCTACTACAGGATCACTCTACTTCTTGCCCTTGAGTCGGATTAACTCTTCGATTCCTCTTCGGGGAATCCAACACACACAAAACGGTGCTTCTCCACAGGTCCTTACGAATTGAGCTCACGCGATCGAACACGAAGCCTCAATTCCAGCCTCCTTTTGACCAAACGATGTGGTCATGTTTCTCACGATTTCGGAACCTCAGAGTTCATGACTTCGCGACTTCTCCTTCCAAATCTTTAACTCTTCGCCTTCCAAGACCCGAACTTCCAATGTGCCTAAGCGCTTGTCACAACTCGCCACTCACGAGTTCGTGAGTTGAGACTCCCAACTCTTGCTTCCAAATCTCGCGATACCCGAAATGCCGATACAGGCATGCTCCTTCTCTTGTCAGCGCCCTCCGCGCGTGACCACCGACTAGGCCTAACTCTAGCACTTTTCTCTTCTCGCCACTTCATGAGTTTCGATGTCGAACTCCCGACTCTTGTCTCGCAAATCCCCGAGACACGAGAGGTCAACAGGGTGTTGACTTCTTTCCAAAGACTACACGCGTCCACCCGTCTTTTCCACGGGCCCACCTCGTGATTCTGCCACGTGTCCCTCATGTTATCTTCGCACTTCGCGATTTCTCTCCTCAAGCGGTGCCACCTTTGTATCCCCGACACCAGAGTGTCGAGATCCCGAACTCCTCAATATTCCTTATCGCCACTCGCAACTTCGGGACTTTCAGGACGGAAGTCTCAACCTTCTATCCTCCGAAACGCTGTTGAATTCTGACACGTCGTCAACTTGGTCCCACAATGTAGCTTTTCGCCCTGTCAGGACTTCGCCTTTCGCAATCTAGAGTACTCAACCTTTGGGCTCTTACCCCGCGAACCCCCGAATTCACGAGATCCCTAGATCTTTGCCACTTGTCCTCCCCGGATGGACGGCTCTGATCCACTCGCCACTTTTCTACTCGCCTTTCGCGACTTCACGAACCTTGATGCAAGACTTTTGACCCTTCAACTCACGAAACCCCGAAATGAGATTTCGCAAGCGATCCAACGGCCCTGGCTGATTTGGATTCTATGGCCCTGATTTCTTCTAAGCTTATGCTTAAGGAAAGCTCTCTGTAATGTCCCTGCTTCTCTACTAGATCTGACAGCTCTCGGGACTTCGCAAATTCTCCACGGAGAATTCCGACCATCCGTTTCCTTCTTGACGATTCCTATGAATTTGAACAAGTATTTCTTCGCTGGAAATTACCCACCTGCAAAACAACTTCGCAGTGCCTCCCTTTGAACGCTTCAAGGTACTACACCTCCTGAGTTTTCTTCGACGACTTCAAAGACTCTATCCCTCCTGAGCTTACTTGAAAATCTCCAAGTCCTTTGGGGAAAATTCCTGCACGCACTCCTTGTGGAAACCCTTCAATACTTCCAAGTATTGAACCTCCTCGATTCTATGCACTCCCTGCGACAGCAGTCTCTCAACAATTTCACTCAGGTTACAAAACCTGAAAATCTACTCAGCCTGCGCACACCTTGCATGGCTCCTGTGCTCAACTTGCACTTCAGCAAGAATGAGAACAATTGTTATCCCTCTTGAGCTTTCAGAGATGAACTCTGACTTCTATCAATGCACTCCTTGCGGACAAACTTCACTGCACTCCTTGCAGGAAAACTCTTTCTCAGAAAGAGAAACAATGGAAACTCATTCCTTACTCTCCCTCTCTCCAGATTTCAGACATTCAACAAGAAATCATACATACATAGAATAAACAACAAATGCATGACAGAAAGAGTAAAACATTCATGAGCATAACATTTAACTATGCATACACAGAGAATATCACAACACCATGAGTCTGAATCAAAGCTTTTTGTATTAATCCAGAACTTCTGTACATGGAATTCTTCTACACAGCTCTCTGCTTCTTCTCTTCTCTGCTCTATGCTCTCTCTTTGATTATGCTACTAATGTTACAATGATACAAGTGAGGGTGTATATATCCGTTTTCCCTCCGGCTCCTAAAACTATCTAATCTAAGAATTCAAAGCTACCTACTTACATTAACTAGCATAAATGCCTCTTAGTCCTTCAGACGAGAGCGGGACACTCAAGGTCTGATTACAATCTACAAGTATGCTCTTTCTTAACTATTACATTTAAGTTTGGCGTATCAAACTTCAAAACACTTCAAATAATTCATCATGTTCCAAAATGCGTTGGCGTTTTGTCCCACGCTCGCTTGTTGTTGGCAATGCTCCTGCATCACCCCCCCTCCGAGAACTCGCCAAAATGATCATCCAATACCGCCCACCTCAATCTGCCACCATACCCCAATACCTTGTCCCACATCACACTCATCTACCCGTTGGCCAATCAATGCCATCCCTCGTAACTGTTACTCGTCCAGTCACTACCCACACCATAACGGACACCCCTGCACCATTTAACCCTATTTCTTCACCATTACCATACTGTTCATTGATCCGGACACTGTAGACACAATGTCGACTCCAGTTTTCAAGCCAATCATCACCCAGACACACCATCGACATGCGCCATTAAACCGTGTAATTACAGTCAATATAATTTCCTCCTTCAGATCTCTGTTTTCTATGGCGCCCAAAACCAAATCTGTTGAAACCATTGAAAACCTATTTCTTCCTCCTCCCATCGACTTGGACCACATTCCCCTGGTTGACAAAGATTACAGAGTTGCAGAGCCGAAGTGTGAATTCCATTTCTTCGAATTCCACTTCTGGATAAAAGACATTTTCTTAGACCACAGTGACGAGATCGGACCCTAGGAATCCAATATGCCATTATACATGTTTCCCCATACCTATCACTTCCAAGATTTTCCCCTTAAGTGTCGAGCCCATTATCTTCCCAGCCAAAGGGCCATCGTGTCTTCGTTGGGTGAAACTCTGTTCACCATTACCCCTAAGTCAGTAAACCAGATGTTATAGATCCCTAGAACTGATTTTGTCAGCCCGTTCTCCATTGAAATCCTAAACGACCTCTATCAGAAAATCTCTTTCCTCCAAAGAGCCCAAATCTTTGAAATCTTCCTGCTAGAAGATGCACAATTACTTAAGAAAAACCCTCCCTATCCATCTTCCATTTTCTCAGTCAGAGCCAACCAAATCATTTCCACCCTCTGTTGCTTGTTAGGATATTTTTCTGATGAATGGGTAAACAAACCTATTCTAGGTTTTCTGTCCATTTTCTCCACAGAAGAGAAAGCTACAACCCAGTTTGATTTCAGTTAGTATCTGGCTGACAATATACATGAACAACTCTTCAAATTTTCAACAGAAGGAATGTTCAGGTACTCCTCGATGTTGGCATACTTGTTCCTTTTCTTTCAGGAAGACATATTTTCTTGTTCTCTCCAAAAGCTAGATCAGGAAGGAAATCCTCAACCAGTAACCTCTTGGACCTCACTAGTAAGGAATAATTCCACTAACTTCAGCTTCAAAGACTTCATTGATCAATTTTATCATCCAGTGGTGTGCATGCTCAGCAACAGAATGGAACCAAGAGTAAATGAGGAGGTCTAGAGAATTCTTCATCAATCTGACTTGGCCAAAACATGAGACTAGTATCTTTACCAGAACCATACTAAGATCAGAGTATATGGGTGTGAACTGCCACCATATAAACTGCGAAAATACCTCCCTGTCTGGATATTTGCATTAGAATATATCAGGCAGATGATAAACTCTAATGACATCCACTTTGTAGCACTTAAGAAGAAACAACAACTCATGATCAAGAGCCAAATTGGTTCTTTCATATGCAATAGCAGAGCTGCAAGAGAAGAGGCCAACAACCTCTTGAAACAGATGAACTTCAGTCTGAGCTTTGCTTGGAATTATGCCCTGTTTGGTATTATATCATAAACTGGGATCAAACAGAGGAACTCTCCTTATGCTCATGTACAAAATCCTGAAATAGAACAATTTATGAATCAGACAAACTGGCAGGAAAATACATTGATGGAGACAGAAGAATAGCCTTCCCCTATCGACATTTCCCATACCAACACTCCTCAGGTGCAAACATAAAAAAAGATCTAGGAAAGAGGTTTCACCTTCAGTCATAGAGGTGTCAACTCAAGATTTCCAAGTTTACAGGAAGAGGACTAAAACTAGCCACACACCAGACAATCTTAGAGAAGGAGAAACACAGTCCACTATAGTCGTGGAGGGAACACATTCCTCAACATTCTTAGGTAGTCAACGCATAGTGTCCACATCCTCATCCAAGAAGCAAGCATACACTACACTGTCAATTGAGTCCTCTTAGGAGCCAACATGATCAAGTATCTTTGAAAAATATAAATTGATCAAGCAAAGGAATGAACTTCTGAATAGCAGCACATATGCCTCGTTTTGGAAACAGACATCTACAACCCAACATACATTATTGTCTTCATTTGACACATAGAAGGGAAGGATGAATATGGCATTTCTACAAGCACAGGTCCCTCACCCCGAGACAACTTCTCACTACAAGAAAACATCCTTTGAGTTTGATGTGAAGGCGGTCCATCCAGCAGACCAAATGGACATGCACAGACAAACATGAGATATGATTTTCTCCACTCTCACAAACACTTCACTGACTGCCTCGAAGTTGCAGGTATCTTTCAATAACATTCAATCTCAATTGCAGCTGGAGAAGATATCATCCTTGGCCAAAGATAATAAAATAAAATCCCTGGAGGAGCTGGTGTTGAAGATTGGTTATGACCCTTCTAATGTCAAGGCAACTGAAGAGTTATTGAAGAAGAAAAATGATGACATAGCCTCCTTGAGAAAAAAATTGAAACTTCCAGCCACTGAGGATTCACAAGCAAAGGAAGTGGCTGAAAGTGAAGGCCACAAGGAGGAGATGTTGAAATTGATTATGGAATGGAATGCCCAAATAAAAGAGATGGAGGTTGAGTTGGACAAAATGGTCAAAGAGAAAGAACAGAACGTGCAGATGGTTGTTATCCCACTGGAGGCAGTCCCTCTGACAATAATTAGTACAACAACAGCTGTAACAACAGAGTTTCCATCGGCCATCCCAATGAAAGTTCCAAATGCTTCTAAGAAGCTGGTGAAGTCAATGGAGGACATGTCCGTTCAAGGGGAAGAAATCAGAAAGCTACGAGAAGAGGTAAAAAGCCTCCAAGACCTGAAGTCCATGTTCCAGTCCAGCTATAACACAAAAATAAATAAATCACAAAGACTAAGTCAAGAAATACAGAAGTTGCAGAATGAGACTGTCATGGCTAAGACTTTATCTGAGGCTAAGGAAAACATTTGGATGGATATCAACAATTTGATGGCAGAAAGATGGCCATTCATACAAATTATTTTTGAACAACATGAACTGGTACAAACGGCTAGAACAACCATTGAAAAAATAAGGGAAGATTTAGGGGAGAGACCTACAGAGGCCACTGAGTTCATTAGGTTCCTAAACTCCAAGACCAAGCAGGAGTTAGAAGCATAGGAAATTGAAGACAAGACAAAGACCATCCTTGAGGTCAAGAAGGTCTTGACCAAGAAAGGATTGATGTTGAAGCTAGAGGAGAAAGCTCAGATGATGGACATTGGAGTGTAGATATTTTTCAGCAAATTTGAAGTGCTATACAAGAAGGGACTCCCTGGACTACTGGTAATCAATGACAAGCTCATCACCTTGTCCGACTACAAGCAGAAGATAAATACAGTGGAAAAGGATGGTTCCAAATTGTAGGTATATAGGGAAGCATTACTGGAAAGTCTTTCCTAGAAACATTACAGTTAGACCTTAGTATCCAAAATGAGATAAAACACATTTTTATTACAAAGCCCACTTTTTCGAAGTACACTAAGATGGACGAAATATA
>ML852372.1:14023-30397 GCA_009831015.1 Picea engelmannii
GGATTTTCGGGTGTACTGACCCAACAAGGAATTTTACCTTATTTCATGGGAAGAAGGGTTTGAAGGCTCAAAGGCTTGTAGCTGGAAAAAGATAAAATCCAATCATGAACCTTCTAGATGCTCGCCTAGGGATCCTGAGAACAATGAAATATCTCTCATAAGAAACTAATGGGATCCGTAAAATAAATAACAATCTAAAAATGTCAACCAAGGTAGAGCGTGTGTGGGCAATGTTTTTCATGCTTAGGTAGAAGTCCTACATATGGCATTCAACTTGGGGAAGCACAATGTGACCAGGGTAGAGTCAAGGTGGGTAATGTTTTTCATGCTCAGGTAGAAGTCCCACTTTGGCCATCTAGTTATCTAAATTATTGCAAACAAGTTATCTAAAGTATTGCAAAATATAAGTCCCACTTTGGCCACGTGGCCCCATTACAAATAAAGAATTATAAAGTTGCATCAATATGAGCCTAAGGAAATAATTCAAGTGATGTTAAACAACATAAAAGAAGGGGAACATATGAGATGTATACTCCTAGCAAATAAAATCATCACCATCATAGCCAACCCCTTAAGGTGCTAGACCAACCATACATAAACATAAGTGTAATGCTCTTTAAACATGATGAGTGATATACCAATAACAACACCATAATATGAAGCAAAGTGTAAGCACCATCACCAAATATCCCCTAGCACACTAATTCATCAACCATAGATATGCCACCACAATGATAAAACCAATGGTTGAGCCCTGACCATTGATAATTCAAGGGATAAATGAGCTCCATTCATTCCAAAGTATCGAAACAACCCAATCAAATCACCATCCTCATGAAGCTATCATCTTGTGAATCCTTATAATGTGTGACATAAATCACACATGCAATCCTCATGTGGTATGAAGAGTGACAATTGGCTCCAATATGGGGACATGTACTCTTTCATAAGAGTGAATGAGAACCTTAGAATCTCTAGGTGTACTTGCTAGAATATATCACAAGAGAGAAGAAAACTTGTGGTGGGGTAGATGAAAACTCTCACCCCAAAACACCACATCGCAAATCCATGATAATGTTCAAAATGAAACATCTAACTAGTGCTCACAAACATTGAGCTTATTTCTCCTACTCTTATGCTTTCAAGAGATTATTTTTCCTACACCTACTCTAAGATAAAGAAATACAAAAAGGTAGGTAAAATCATAGAGCCAATGAAGCCAAGCTAGTGCTAAATCCATTACATGAATTTTACCCTTGTGTTTGGTAATAAACCAAAATAGGGAGATGCTCATCACCAAGAAAATATGAGATGGAAAATACATAGCATTGTGGCTGAAAATTATCATGACATTATGGACAAGAGTGTCAAAAATATGCCATGGTTGGTATGTACTTTCACAAGACTTCTCTATCCATTCTTGGATAGGGCTGAAATATGACAATGATAATGGGTCATCATTCCTCCACGCACGGTATCCATGTTACATCACATGGCTCTCAAAAGGATAATCTACATACTCCAATAAATGGCGTCCTTGGTTTCCATGCACAATAACAACCATATCATCATAACTCAAGACTTGAGGTGGCTCCACAAAAAAATTGCAAAACACATATTGGCTTCCCTCCAACAAATATGTATATGAAACATGAGATAAAAATTCAGTTTTGAAAAAAACATTAACTCCCAATTTAGGGCTTGTTTCCCCTTCTTATGTGGATGGAAATTTCCACAACAAACCATAAATAGAAATCTATTTTATGACATACATATTTCAACATTAAAAACATATCTCCTAGCTAGATTTTCATATAAAAAAATTGGAGAAAAAAGAAGAAACAAGTACATGGTGATGAAGGTGTAGATGCTACTCTAAACATCTTGATCCTTTCTTGAGAAAAATGTCAAGTATATGGCAGCAATGACAAGTGAGTGATTGGAAGATTATGAAAATCTGATTTAAGAGACTACTAAAGTTGTTTATTCATATGGACCACTTGTAATTGTTGTCATACTAAAGGGAATGACACAATGAAAACACTTAAAACACTGGATATGGTCAAGAATTAGTGAATAACAATGAGGATTTGGATTTACTAAATAAAATTAACCCATCTTCAAGGTTGGATAAACCATGATGAAAAAGGGAAAAAAATTACATCGAGGATCAAAGCCTTGCTATTCCTTCCTTTCTTGTAGACCAAAATGACCATGTAATTGTACATTACTTTGATAATATTGGAGATGAAGAATGGAATGGAGAAAACTTGGAGAAAGTCTCACAATTTCCTGAATGTCAAAATCATCAATCTAATAGTTGATTGTTGTCTCAATTCCAAAGGCTACCAAAAGAGAGGAAGGGTGGAAAAAATTGGGGTTCAACATGATGTTATTCAATTAAGAAGTCATTTCAGTGAGTTCATTCAATGGATTATATGGCAATGTTGATATAGGGGAAAATGGACAAAAGAAGTTGGTAGAATTGCAACAAAAGAAAAAATAAATTCCAAAAGGGAAGAGGGTTGCAAGGTTTGTAGCAAATGAAAAAAGAGAGAAGAAAAGGATTCAAATAAAAAAGGGAAAGCAGGGAAAAGAGCAACAAAGTTAGTTTTCTAGGCAACAATGAGAACAAAGGAAGGAAAAAGAAAAACACTTGAAGGATTGGGTGGAGTTTAAAAGGACAAGGAGCTTGAAAGAAGGAGAAGGTTAAGTAATTTAGACAAACATATGGTGGATAGTCATAGGATTTTGCAAGATCTAGATAACTAATTTGTAATAATTTGTTACACTACCCTTTATTCTTACCATTTTTGGTGCTATTTCAACATGTGAGTTTGAAGTGCCTCCATTGCTTCGTATAGGGTCAATTTATAGTTCTAACTACATATTTCCATTATCATCTTTGATGCAAGGCTCAGGAGGGAAGTGAAACCTAAATCAAGTAAATCCATATGATCACTATGTTATCTACCCAATGTAGTTAACTCCCCAGCCCATAAGGAAGTTCTTTATGGCACCAATTCAGATAAAATGTGGATTTTGTTACTATGGAAGTTTTGTACAAGGTGGAGTTTGTTACACTGCCCTTTATTCTTACCATTTTTATGCCATTTCAGCTTGTGATTTGAAGTGCCTCCACTGCTTTATACTTGATCAATTTCTATTTCTAACTACATATTTCCAATACCATCTTGGATGCAAAGCTCAAGAAGGTAGAAAAACCTAAATCAAGTAAATCCATATGATCACTATGTTAGCTACCCAATGCAATTAACTCCCCAACCCATAAGGAAGTTCTATATGGCACCAAGTCAAATACAAGGTGGATTTTGTTACTGTGGTAGTTTTGTTGGATGTGTAAATGTTTTCTTTTATTAGGGATTATCTACAAAGTTATGTATTAATCTAATGTAATAATTTGTTTCCCTAATCATATGTCAATCCTCAATATAAGGCCTTAAGTTTTCTTGGTAAAAGAATTTTGGTACAATTTCAACTTAATATCCAGTGCTAAGAGTTGCATTATGTGTCTTAGCTTTATTTATAAAATGTAAAGTTTTGGAAATAAGAATGTCACAAAAGTTTGCTGAGAAAATTGAAAATTGTGAATTACTACGAACTATGACAACAAATGTCACTCTATTAGAAGAAGATATATTTAGGACATGCAAATTACAAGGATCTCTAGTAGAAACCCATTATGTTCTTAACTTGAATGGAGAAAGCTTGAAAAAAAAGATTCTTAAGAATAAAATAGTTGTGAATATTTTATATATTGTGACTTTGTATTTACACATACATAGATGGTTGACAAATGTTTTGCAATTCAGATTTAACATTAAACATGCTTCTTATAATATTTCTGAATGTGTGATGCAAGGACATAAACTTCCAATGTGATTGTTACATTGAATATTTAGAAGAGCTATGAGCATTTTTTTAAATGTTTTTATATGTATATCATTGTAAATTAAATTTATGCAAAAAAGAAAAAATTACTTGACACATATCTAAAAGCTACCATTCATTCTGTTGAAATTACATCAGCATTGAAAGCCCAATAAAAAAACCAAAATTGAGAGGTAGAGAGGATGGTTGTCACGTGCCACTATGGGGCCATTTCAAAGAAACAATCCATAGTAATACACATATTATGCCAAGACAACAAACGCACAAGGAAATAGGGAAAAACTTAGGATGGAACATGTTACTCCTTACTCCTTTACCTTCCAAGGTGGAAGGGAAGAGGGATATATACACAAATATATGAAAAGATGATTTTTCAAAGTGACTTTTGGATTGATGTCATTTTCTTACTGTTGTGGTGTCATTATAATAAATAGAATTAAGAGATATGGTGTTGCTATAATGATGACCTAGGTTTAAATCCTAATAGGGATAAAACATTAGAAATTAAGTTGGCGGAGTTTGGAAGTGGTTTATACATTTTTCTCTCTCTCACACACACACATACACACACATGTGAATGCAAACATTTCATCTCCTCTAACTCTACACAAATAAGTAGTTTTTCATGTTCAAAATGATGGTTGGTCCATAAACTCTAATGCAAGGAAGTAATATGCATTTTTCATCCAAAAGTATCTCTCGGGTATACTTGAGGATTCAAAATTATGGGTGAAATATGTGCATGATGTTTAAATTTTTGGACCCATAATTTCCTCCATACTTATTTCACTTGCCACGAGTGATTGGTAATCTAGCAAGGTGAGAGTGGAAGAAAACATTGGACCAAACATTATAACTTGTCATAAGCAAAAGTATATGCTCAAAACTACCAAAATAAGTAGGTTATAGATCTTTTGCAATAGTATTGGAACTTTTTTTTTCTTTCTAAAGTTTCCTCTCCAAGGTTTAAAGAAGTTATGTTGAAGTAGTGCAAGATCCATTACTTCCTTATCAACATCCTTGTCCTTTCATTGATCTTTTACGATCTCCAACTCTAATAGGTTGTTTTCATTAGGTAACTAATTTGTAGCTTGAAATTATCAATCATTGTGATTCAAATGTATGCCTAAAAAAAATAAGCACAACCATAACAACTAATACAATATATTTATCTTATATGCAAACTCAATTGAATATGGAAAAGTAACTAATGAAGTTTCTTATACAAAAATGGAAATGAATTCATATCAACACATACACGATTATCATATGAATATGAACAAAAATCACCTATGAATTCTCATTAAATAATGAAGTTTGTACACCAATGATATGAACAAGCAGAACAACATGAAGTTTTTCAACATAACCACTTAACCAACTATGACTAACACCAATCAAATTAATGAACCACATTTCAATAAAAAATCGGGGTAGAAGTATATCTCGATGAATTACAAAGTGTTTCACAACCTATTTGTCCATATTTGACAACACATTAGTCTACCAGTGTTGAGAAGATGAAGAGATAGAGAATAAATGTGATAATTCATTATGAATATTCAACTTATAATTTTGGAATTTTTCATTGAGAATTCCATCTATGTCACGAGGGTGTGCCTAATTTTTACGAGGAAAATCTCTCTATGGCTAGGAGAAAACCACAACAGACAGAACAACACCCAGAAATCAACTATAATCTCAAGTATGATAGATAAATGAAAATGCTAACAAGAGAAGGATAGAATTATACCTCATCCAGACGTCTGAAGAAGACCATGGTTGAGCTCATGACTCAAAGCTTTATACCTGGAACTTGTCCTCAACAACCAAGATATGCAAGCATGTGGAAATAATATATAATGTTAACATATAAACTAGCATAATCCATTAAAATACATAACAAATATTCCCATGAAAAGTAATACAAATATTTGCGACATATAAATGGAAGAGAAAAGATTATTTCTATTAATGTAATCAATGGAAGTACATAGGTGACAAACTTCTATAACGACACATATCAGAACTGAGAAACCAAGTCTCTCTAGTTGTGTCTTCACCACTTCAATCCTTCACAAAGGCAAGCTCACAAGTAGTAGGAGTTAATGAGGTTCTCCATATCAATATAGGAAGAGCTTGGGGGATGAACACAAGAAGTTTAGAGTTTCAAGGACAAAGGGATGCAGACTCAATATGAGGTAAAATTTTTCCAGAGTGTCTTTTCTCTCAATGATGAAAATTATCTTGAAGGATTGTATATGTCTCAATTTATAGCCTTCAAATGGAATTGAAGGGTTGATTCAAAGAATTTACAGGATATGGAAGGCCAAGAATTTAGATCTCGTGACATGGCATGGAAACCCGAAATATTTTTTAATTTTTTAGCACAAAACCCGATGTATGCTGGTTGTAATGGGGCAAACTGCGTATACGCGAGTTGTCTAAATGTGGCTCGCATATATAGATGAGAAATTATTTTTTTGACTCTGGAGTGAGAAAATGGGGAATTCAAGTCTGCAAAGGAAAATGGAAGGCCATCAAGGCAAGATGAATGAAGTGTGGAAATATTTTCTATAACAAATGCCCCTAATGTGTGAGGTTAGAGGAGTATCTGCGATGGACAAAATACATTATAATTCCCAAAAGTGGAGTAATGAAGATTTGGCCAAAAGTACTAGTTACTCATGAGGATATTACAATTCATATTGACTTTGTACACATGGTTGTTGGTTTGAATTACACTACAGATCCATGTGGATGTATATCAAATAGTTTTTCATGGCCATGAGTAGGGAATACAAAGTGGACATATGATAGAGGTTGTCATAGTCACAAACAAGACACAATGGAGTCTAGTCTCAAAATAAACCAAAGATATCAATACAATGGAGTACAATTTGATCTTCCATGATCAATGAAGTCATATACGTACTGGTATGATGAAATACAACAACAAATATGGAGTGTCGCTATTGTAAACTAGAGGTATTCTACACTATCCGTCGAAGGTGCAAGTCTACATTATGTGAATAAAGGAGTTGAAGTAGAACACAATGAGAATTTGTTTGATTACCGGTCATTGAGGTATATCGTTAACAAACACGAGAAAACCCATCGATAATGAAATTAGGTGTCAAGACACTGAGTACATTCAAAAAGTGTGAATAAGGGTGTTGAGGTCGAAAACTTGAAGAATCCATCGATAAATGGAAATTGATGTATTCCCAACTGTTGATGGTGGGAGAACCCGCTACTGATGACTGCAAGCCTCTAGGTACTCATAGGACTCTAGATCTCGATTCATAGATGAGCTAAAGTTGATGGAAGGAGACCCGTTGAAATGAGAGCATCAAGGCATGTCTCATCATCCATCATGAGGTATAAATAAATATCTTGATGATTAGTAGGAGCTCGAACGAATAGGATGTTCATGAACCAACAACCATGTGCGTCTCTCACTTGTACCATATGAAAGTAGTACACAAAGGAGGCCCTATGACTAGTATCCAATAATGAAAATTGTTGACAAAGGAGAGGAAAACACCAATAGGGCTAATGGAATCCAAGACATTGCATGAATCTCAATGTGTGAATAGATTTCTTTCCGTCGAACATAAGGGAAACCCCCCAGTCAATGACCAATGAGGAGATGCCATATGTTGGGTTCAAGGTTACCTACCAATGATGGAAGTAGGACTAGGGTGAAAGGTAGGAAAACAACTTTATGTGATTCTGAGATTCACTTATAAGGGGATGGCCGAAATGAAAAGTCAAGAGTTCTAAGGAATGACTAACATAAGCTTATAATTCCTTTGAATAAGAGCATGAGATAGATGGATAACTTAGGCAACGTAGACTTAACACTGATCATTGAAAAAAGTTTTTGATGCAAGAGGAATCAACAAACTCTCCATAGGGAATGGAATAATAACCAGTAGGAGGAGTAGACTCTAAGTAACGTGTTCAACTTCCTAAGTCCATGCTAAACCCAAACCTTGGATGAAATGGACTCAATATTTTATGCTATGTTCAAATGTGATAAGACTGTTGTTGATAGGAGATAATATTATTTTCCCACCTGTATTTTTTTGGTTTTTTCATAGTAAAAGAAATGATATGATACATGAAAGGAAACAAGTGTCGTGAGTAAGCAACTAGTTCCAAGAACTGGAACATACCTATGCTCAATGCAAGGCAACGCATGCGGGCCATGGACACTAGGGGGGATGTTTCCTCTACGAGTAAAGGGTGTCAAGCAACAAAGGATATATGAAAGGCAATGCTTAGATAATGATGAGAATTGTTAGGGAAAGAGGTCTATGACGAGAAAGCGGGAGCCGAAATTAGGCTCAACAATGCAAGTAGGATAGTGGGATGCAATTACAACTTAACCCTACAAATGTTCTTTTTTGTAGATATTAGTCCCCTAGGCCCGGAAAAGTATAAAATAATACCCAGGAGAACTCTTCTAGCCAATGGTGACTATAGTATTCATTTTTCGTAAGTAGTCTACTTGGTCCAAAAAAGGGTTGAACTTATACCAAAATAGACATCCTTTCAAGGCCATTTAACAAGTGTGAAAGAGACAAGTTCACTCAACAATCTTTTCTTTTTTTTGAGAGTCAGAAAAGAGCTTAACCAAGACTTGATGGGAGTCCCATAGGTAGTGGCCAGAATGATATCGAGTAAGAAAATGGGGTTCGAACGAAAATTCATGTTGGGACTATAAGGAACTCTCATACCTATGGTGTAACTTATGTATGAGCACCAAATGATAAAAGTGTTCAAACTAGGGTCTAGTGTTTGGTAAGTCTCTACCACTTAATAACGACACTTCTAGTAGCAACAAGAAGGTTCTGTGTTTCTAAGAAATGGGTTCGTACCTAGGGCATGTGAATTATGCTCATAAGATTATGAAAGAATGCAAAGTGGGGTGAGAACCCATCCTATATGCCAATAATAGAATATACCTATCGAAGGCACAAACATGTGATAGGACGTTGGAAATCCATAAAAACCCTGGACATAACCACTTCAAAACCAGGTCTTACACTACATTATTAGTCCACATGGTCAAAAACAGGAAAGATAGGGTAAAACTATATAAAGTGGGTAAAAATTAGCTACAAATAGTAAAAATAAGATTTTTTTTATCGTGTCATTTGATTTTTTCACCCACGTAGTGCTTTTTCAGGCCATTTTACCCACTATCTTCAGCGACCATTTCGGGGGCTATGATCAATGGAATAAAAAACCGTTAAGTAAGTGCCTATCCTATTCTCTTCCATTTCAATGGTTTATTTTTTAGTTTTAGTGCTCAAATTTTGAGTATTAGAGGTCGTAAATTAGAAACTAGGGTGTACGCAGGTTGTAGTTCATCGGGTCGCATACACGACCTCATGTATGCGATCAAGGTGAAGCTTTCCCATGTATATTAATCCCTATATGTGACTTTTAAAGGATATCCCACGTACAACTCCATGAGAAAGTTTTTTGACAAAATTAACTCAAAATTTGGTGTTTCCTTTTCAGGATGGTGATTGAATGGGGGGAAAGGGAGCATGAGGAGATAGATGTTGCAGTCGAAAGGGATGTGAGGGCCCAAAAATATTTGAAAATATGTGGGCTCTATAAATTTTGGTCTATAAAAGGAATGAGGGCTCAAGTGAGGTTTCTTCAAAAAATGATAAACTATTGGGATCCAGAGATGGAAGCCTTCAATCTCGATGGGAAAACTTTGAGAATTGAAGTGGACGATATCTATTTTATCACAGGATTGTCTCGCCGAGGAGATATGGTAAATATCAAGGCCCGAGGGGATGGAGCTAGGAGGACTATGTAGGAGTACATCACTACCTACTATGTTGTAGGAATAGAAAAAGTGGGGAGCCAACTCCCTAACAGGGCGATTGAGAACCTGAGTTTGAAGATTGTCATCCTAGTACTCACACAGATATCATGGTTGGCCTCATTACACCAGGAATAAATTCCAGTCATGTTTTATGCTATGGAATGTTTGAGACCCACGGTTTATGATTGGTGCACCTCACTACTCGCCAACATGAAGAGACAATTAACGGACCACAAACTCATGGGAATGAGGAACTTCGGGTTCACATCCATTTTGTGTAGTTTTTTCTTTGAGATGGTTCCATCTCTAATCCTTAGAGTAGATATTACTCCACATGGTCTACTCAATCCAACCATGTTATGGTGGACCGAGGTGATGAGGCAGCTAGGAGGTGGTAGGGTGCCAGCCCACTATAATGATGATTTATTTCACTGGCGGCGAAGAAAAATCATAGCCATCTATGACTATCCCTATGAGGTAATTTACTACCAAGGAGACCATGACATGCCATTGCAACCAGGATCCACCTTTGGAGAGATCGGTGAGAATTGGTTTTTATATATTTCATTTTTTTGTGTTTTTCAATTTGATAAATGCAAACAAAAACAAAAATATTTTTGGTATGGTATCATGTATTAATGGTTATTTTCTTACACATATGTAGGTCCATGACGACCAAACGGATATCCATGACAACAACGCAGAGGCCGAGGAGGTGAGATGGTAGGAGGGGACATGGAGAAAGTTCTCCAAAATGTGCAGGGACAACCTATCTCGTATGATGCACATGATTCCTATGGTCCAGGTGGAGGATCTTCCATAGGTGATGTAGAGGTAGGTGGTGGGTGTACCCTGTGCGTGGGTAAGACACTTCCAGCATCTTGCAAAATCCATAGTGTTCTATCATGAAACGCATTCGGGACCTCAGGCTTAGATGTTGTGTTTATGTGATGTATCGATCGTATATGTATTTTGAGGGCATGGGCCCAATTTTGTACCATGACACCATATTTTTTGGACTTTAAAGGATGAAATATAAAAAATATTTTGGTCTTTGGCTTTACTTTCATATCTTACAATGGATGAATGTATGAATGTGTGTTTTCTTTACTTAGCTATGTGACAAATTCCAATATAAAATGTAATTATCATATGCATCAGATACTTGATTAGAACTTCTAGGGATGCAATTATAAGTAATAAAATCAAAATATCGTTCTAAAAGTCATACCTATAGGAAACGTTGGAGTAATGTAGGATCTCTCACTCGGTAATTGTCATTCAATTGGAATACAACTAACTAGAAATACAGTAGAACCTATAAATATTGAACACCATGTCAAATGGCATCGCATAATAGCTCTACAATGATGCTATACTCAACCACATTATTCGTAGATGGCTCCAGAAAAATGCCACCTGAAGACATTGGTTGTCTCTCAGGTGAATAGATAACCCAAGCGGTGGAAACCATGTTCCACGTATGATGACTAGCATCGTCTGTGAATCCTAAGTACACTGAATATTCCAATTACATCTGTTAACCAAGGGAAAACTCAATAAGAAATCCGGTCACGTAAAAGAAAAAATAAGTATAAACATTAAGATACACTAATATACAAAGGTCATGCTCGAGCTTGAAGACTCAAGTGTAACACCTTTTAAGTTAGAGCCCATTTCTAGGGTCGTCCAACACATTCCCCTCATAATATTCTAAGACACATCACACTATATATGGACCGTGCCACATGGGGTTGAACTTTCTTGCCCCCACTAGTTCTCTAGCTTGGTCCTAAAGAAGGACCAAGTCACCCTTAGAGTACTTTCGGGGACAACCATACTTATCATATTGGACCTTAACATGTCGTTTATTCTCTTCTATGGTTGTAGAGGCATCTTGACGTTGCTCATTGAGGTGCTTTAGGTGTACGAGGCGTTCTTCGAGATCGATCATGTTAGGTAGGAGCTCGATCGCTAACTTAAGGGAAGGGATTTCACATTCAATAGGAAGAATCGACTCCATGCCATGGACTAATTGAAATAGTGAGAAACCGGTGGAAGTATTTATTATGGTTCGGTATGTCCATAGCGCAGGGTAAATAATCACATGCTAGTTAGATTTACTCAACCTGAATTTTTTTTGCAAAATGGTTTTTAGAGATTTATTCACAACCTCTATTTGTCCATTTTATGGGGATAATAGGGAGAAGAATGATCGTGTGTAAGACATAGTTTCGATGCTAACTCTATCATCATCTCATTCTGGAAGTGACTTTAATGATCAGTGAAAATCTCCTTCAGGATTCTGATTTGATCTATAATCTGATTGAATACGAAAAGTGTCGCAATCTCACCATCAGATTTAATGGTAGGCATGGCCTCATCCCATTTAGTGAAATAATCCATGGCCATGATAATATGATGGTGCCCCCCAACTGAGGCTAGGTTACAGTACATGAAATCTACCCCCACTTAGTGAATGGATCGACGTTAATGACTGGGTGAAGAGGTGTAGGGTGTGAGTGCATTTTATGAGTGAACACCTGGAAAGGGTGACACTTCTTGACCGCTTCAACACAATTTTTAAAAATTGACGGCCAAAAATAACCATCTCGTTGTATATTTTGGGTTGTCGCAAGCCCTAATAAGTGAACACCACATGCCCCACTATGAGATTCATTGAGAACAACCTCATCCTCCTCGTGAGTCAAACAATGACACAAACTATCATCTGCCCCTTGACGAGACAATGTGTCGCCAATAATGAGGTAGTTCTTGGCCTGATGGCGTATGCGTCATCGGTCATCTCTAAACATATGATAAGGAGGATTTAGGGTTTGAAGGTAGATTCAAATATATCCATACCAGGGATCCGAAGAGAAGATAAGGAAGATATTTTCATCCATGAATGAATCATCGTGAAAAATATCCTCATCTAGCCTAGGGAAGTCTGACATCAGTTCCACAAAAACTAGCGATTTCTTAGATTTCGCAGGGGCAAAATCAAGATCAAATTCTTGCGAAATAACAGTCCATTTATTGTATTTCCCCCCTATGATACGCCTTGTAAGGACATATTGAAATGGATTAATATCATAAACCATGGTAGTACTGTAGATTAATATATAGTGATGTAATATCTAGACTGCATGAACGGTGGCTAAGGATAGCTTCTCTATGTGGGAGTAATTAATTTCAAGACCAACTAGATTTCAGCTAAGGTAGTAGATAACATGCTCATGGATCTTGTCATATTCTTGAACAAGAACCATACCAACCATCCCTTTGTAAGAGACAATGTAAAGTAGGGAATATCTATTGTAGTCAGGGGACTTCAGCAAAGGCATCAATACCAAGGATTTATTAAGAGCATCGAAGGATTCCTGGGCTTGCTCATCCCATATGAATGAAGTGTCCTTCAAAAGACATATGAAACCCTTAGTTATGTTGGAATAGTTAGCTACAAAATGATGCAAAAAGCTATCCTTCCCCCGTAAACCATGGACTTTTTGAATGTTGCATGGGGAAGGAAATCAAAATATTTCCTCATCCTACATAGGATCCACCATGATCCCATGCTCAAAAACTATGAATCCTAAAAGATGGCCAGACTTAATGCAAAATATGTATTTGTGAGGGTTCAACCGAATGTGATAATAACAATATCTTTCAAATACTAGTCCAAGGTGAGTTGAAAGATATACCCTCTTGCGAGAGTAAGAAGTGATATCGTCTAGATAAGCTTCGACGATATGTTTAAGATCTTGAAATGCAAAGGTCATGGCATGTTTAAAGGCCACTTTGGTGTTTTGAAAACCGAAAAGAATTTTCTAGTATGCAAAGGTGCCCCAAGGATAAATAAATGTCGTCTTGTGTTGATCCTCATATTTGATTTGAATTTGATTATAGCCTGAAAATCTGTCCATAAAATTTTATACGTCACTTCTCACAAACTCATCAATAATATGGTCAATAAAGGGAATGGGGAAGTTATCTTTCAGAAAGGCTTTGTTCAAGTCCCTAAAATCTATACATACACGTACGGTTCCTTGATTTTTATCTACATGAACAGGGTTGGACACCCATTTGGTCAAGGGAATCGGGTAGATGAAGCCAACATTGAGAAACTTCTCCACCTCGGCCTTAATAGCGGGGACCTTTCTAGGATTTACAACTCCAAGTCATTTCCGAACAGGTTTATCATTCAGATAAGTTTTAATTTAATGTTTGACAATACTGGGGTCGATCCCTGGCATCTCTTCATACGACCAAAAAGATAGGTGTCGGAGTTCCTTGAAGAGATCGGTGTAGATCTAAATTTATTCAAGCAAACAATCTACACCGATATATACATTTTTTATTTTACTAGGGGTTCGAGAGATGTCGATTGTGACGGTAGAATAAATTTTCTCCATGTTTCCTTCAGAATATATACCATGCATATCTAACGAAACCATGACATGACCGACCACATCACTCGGAGTGGACCTAAACTCATCTTGTTCAATCCTCACAAGATCTGGGATGAAATAGGATCGATGATGCATATCGTCCCAAGGCCTATACGGACCAAACATGTGTTGAAATATTGTAACTACAAAGAGTATTCTATTTATTATTTATGTATTATTCATTATATCAATACCCTTTTGTGGATTGATCATGTTAGGTATTGTAAAGGACCAAATCCCCTTTTGTGGATTGGTCAAAACCTAATTGTTATAGGCTAAATGAGAAGTCGGCCACATAATATATTAAAGTGGTTATAACCACCAATAATGAGAAGTTGGCCTTGCTAGTGAAAAGACACCTTAGTTTAGCGCCTGCCAGATTGTATAAATAAGAGAGGCTAGTGCCTCATTTGAACACTCACTCACTTGATCATTAGAGCACAAGTTTGGAGCTGCAGTTGGAGAAGAAGAGAGAGAGAGAGAGGCACACTACTTGGGAGAGGACTTTCTGTATTTTTTGATTTATTCTCTTGGCATTGCATTGACTATCTATATTAAGGAAGGTTTTGCTGGGTTTTCTCCCCCATGAGGGTTTCCCAAGATAAATGATGTGTCTCTTGTGATTGTGTATTTCTCAGTGATCCTATCTATGCTATGGTTATCTAGTAAATTGAAAAGAAACCTAATAATAACTTAAACCTTAACATGGTATTAGAGCTAAGCTGAAGAGATCATATTTCACAAGAAGAAAAAAAACATCAATGTTGTCGTACATGCAAATTAGGGATTTTTATTGAAGAATAATTTCAGCCCCAAAACCATCTAGAAAAGTGTGCCCTTCCTCAAGGATCACTTTGGCATCCTCAACGCAACTTTTCAGTGGCTAGATCTCTCAAAAAGTGAAACCCTAGTTTTCACAAAGTACCAGAAAACCAGAAGTACGAGAGTACCAGAAGTACCAGAAAACCAGAAGCACCAGTCCAGAAATCCGTTGATCAAGTTTGAAGGGGTGAAAGTTGGATTTTTTGAAATCTAACCACACCAGGCTACTCGCCTTAGCCAAGCACACCCCCTGGTAAGTTCAAAATTCAATTTTGAGCATTTTCATTTTTTGGTCATTTTCCTAGCTCCAGGTAAAAGATGTCTGCAAGCACTAAGCTTGTTGACAAGCTAGAAGGTGTGGAAAAATTCCGTGCCTGGAAGTATAGGATTGGAATCATTCTTGAAGAGAATGACCTAGCAATATTCGTCAAAGAAGAAGTACCAGAACCCGCCAATGCTCTAGATAAAGAAAAGCACCAAAAGGACACAATTAGGGCTAAAAGAATCATTGCAGATTCTATCAAAGATCACTTGATTCCTCAAGTGTCTTCAAAGAAGACTCCAAAATAAATTTTTGATGCCCTAACAAGATTATATGAAAGAAAGAACATAAATCAGAACATGAATTTAAGAACTCAACTCAAGAATACAAGGATGTAGAAAGGAGAAATGATCCAGGAATATTTCTCCAGAATATCATAATTCAAAGAACATCTAGAAGAAATTGGAGATACTATAGATGAATACAAACTCATAATGATGACCCTTAATGGTCTCACAAGACCTTGGGATGCATTCATCCAAACTATTTGTGCCAGAACGGAGAAACTAAAATTTGACAGTCTTTGGGAAGAATGTATTCAAGAAGAATAAAGAGTAGCTAACTGAGAAGCTTTACTATCAAGAGATGAAGATCAAGCTCTAGATACTCACACTAAAGGAGGAAGAAATAAATCTACTTCTAGAAATAAACTCATAAAGAGTCTCACCCCCAAAACAAATTCATACATAAAGCATCTCAACCTAAGATATTTCACAAGAAAGGACAAAGAAAAGAAAGAGACTTCTCATCTTACCAATGATACCATTGTGACAAGATGGGACATATTGCGAGACATTGTCCAGCTAGACGAGAAGAATACAAGAGGAAAAACAAGAGGCATCATTCCCATGTAGTTGAAGATGAAGAGCCACCCACAAAGATGATAAAAGAACGAATTGAAGACTATGTCTTAATCTCGACCCTCTCAGGATCAGTATCACCTCGAGAGGACACTTGGCTCATTGATAGTGGTGCTTCCAAGCACATGACAGGTCAAAGAGATATTCTCTCTT
>ML852373.1:2577-21892 GCA_009831015.1 Picea engelmannii
CGACTTCCTTTTTACTTCAGCACCAACTGAGTGAAGGCACCAACCTTCAGATTCTACAAGCACCCACTTGCAGAGAAAGAGACATGCGTCTCCCTAGCACCACCCTACCACCCTAATTTTCCAAAATAAATATTGCTCAAATCTACTTGTTCATTCTGATATAGCTTGCTTACCCTTTCTGCTGATCTACTCTGTATTCTTCACTGTTTCTGATCTGCTGCTTTGCCTCACTGTCCTCTACAACCCATTCTCAGCTTCTTCTCCTGTGACGCAGATTCTCCTCCTCCGTTTCTCACCTCTAGAGCTCTCTCTCTCTCTCACTTCAACAACAACATTCCATCTCTGTTCCAGTGCATTATATTGACTCCCCACATGCAGAGGTTTTCCTTGCTTTTCTCAACTCCAACTGCAGTTTCCCTTTCTTTCATTCTTTCTTCTGCTTTTCGCATGCCAGCATTCTCCCTGTTTTTCTGAACTGGCTCTTTGCATGCCTCTCCTATGCATGCCACATCATGCAACACTGTGTTCTTCCTGTCTTAACTGCCAGTCTAATTTTAGACTGAAATTCCTTCCACCGTCCAGAGTGATTAGAGAAGCCCAACTGGAAAAATCTTCCAGACTTGTCAAAGCAGATGAAGGACCCCCGCCAAACTCTGGATTTAGCAATGTTAACCTCCATTGATTGTGCATTATAGCCATTTGATGTTGGCCACACCAAACGCATTGTGAACAACATCATTTGTGCTTTTCTTTAACAAAACGATTGGTAACCCAAGGGCGTTGTGAATGGCATCATTCGTGTTTTTCTTGATGCTGCTGCTAGTCATGGCCGTGGTTAAGGGATCATTCATGCTTTTCTTGATGTTGCTGCTTGTCAAGGCCATGGCTAAGGGAGAGCCAATAGGCAATGGACGTATCCTTCTTGGTTTCATTAGCAAAGATCCCCATGGGCGAAGGTTGAGCGAGAATGCCAATTGGGTCGCATCCCTCTTCACCATTGCCTCTGTTTCTGTTTCAAAGAGGGCGTGTGAATCAACTTTGAATAACCTAACGCTCTTCAAACATTTCAAAATGGGATTATGGTGTTTGAATCAATTTTGAATAACCTAACGCCCTTCAAACATTTCAAGTGGGTTTGGGTTTATTCCCCTTTTTTTCCTGACTAACCTAACGCAATGGGTCTCATCTTTGTAGAACAAATCGCTAAGAGGAACCCAATCTCAACGTCCTTGCTCTGTCATCATCTAGCTTCTTCTGCCAGTTCTCTTGTGCGTGCTCCATAACCAACCAACCGATTACCATCATCAATGACAATAACGAACCGATTGCCATCAATGACAACCTTGACAGTCTGTGTCATCTCTGCTATAGCCATATT
The DNA here is from genome assembly GCA_009831015.1 of Picea engelmannii. Classification (NCBI taxonomy): domain Eukaryota; kingdom Viridiplantae; phylum Streptophyta; class Pinopsida; order Pinales; family Pinaceae; genus Picea; species Picea engelmannii. Next base: position 3,956 of record ML852373.1, read on the forward strand.
TCCAACACCTCAACCTACAAGGTTGACACCTAAAAAATTGGACAAAAGAAAAGAAAATTTTTTATGGTTTAATTGTGAAAGAAAGTACAGTAAGTAACATAAGTGTGGTGAGAATAAATTACTCTACATAGAATATTGTGAAGAGAAAGAAGAACAATAACAAGAACAAGAACCATCTGAATATGAAGATGTAGAAGAATTTTCTTTTGAAGAGATGAATCCCACCATATCATGTCATGCATTGGCTGGAATTAACACTCCTCAAACCCTCAAGATCGAAGGGTATATCAAAAATAAAAAAGGTAATAGTACTCCTAATTTCATTCACTATAAATTATCCAAATCTCTCAATTTCTTTAGATATGTAGCGCTAGAGTTTCAAGAAATGATTGCAAATGGAGGAACTATCAATTGCTCAGGAAAATGCCATAAGATCAATCTTACTATGGGGGAATATGTAATGAATATTCTAATGATTTGTATACCCATGGGTGGCGTTGATGTTGTACTAGGGGTCCAATGGTTACAATCATTGGGAACAATGGCTTTTAAATTTCAAGAACTTTTCCTGAAATTTTCATTGGAAGGAAAGTAATTTGAGTTAAGGGGTATCACAGGGAAACCCAGTAAGGTCGTAATCTCTAATGGAGTGAAACAATTATTGAAAAAGAGGCATTAGAGTGTAATTGTACAACTATTCTCACTAGATGTTGAAACATCTAAGCCATCTATTCCCCTAGATCTCCAAGGGATCATTGATAAGCATTCCAAAGTATTTGAAGATATTCCTAGATATCTTCCACCCACTTGTGATCATGATCATTCTATTCACTTAATTACTAGGAGTGTTCATCCTAACATTAGGCCTTACATATACCCTTATGCCTAGAAGAGTGAAATTAAGCATATGGTTGAAGAAATGTTAGAGGTTGACATTATTAGACCTAGCCAAATTTCTTACTCTAGATCGATGGTAATGGTACTCAAGAAATAGGGTGCGTGGCGTATGTGTCTAGATTATAGAGAGCTCAATAAGATCACCATTAAGGATAAGTTTCCCATTCCCATCATTGATGAATTGTTAGATGAACTACATGGAGGAATATACTTCAGAAAGTTGGATCTTCGTTTAGGGTATAATCAGATTAGACTGAAGGAAGAAGATATCCCAAAAACAACATTCATAACTCATGAATCCCATTATGAATTTTTGGTCATGCCTTTTGTCCTTACGAATGAACCCTCCACATCCCAAGGGTTGATGAATTCCATTTTCAAGCCCTTCCTTTGAAAATTTGTGTTAGTATTTTTTGATGATATACTAATCTATAGAAAGTCTTGGGAAGATCATGTTAGACATGTTGACAGGGTGCTACAACTACTAAAGGAGATCCAACTATATGCCAAATCGTACAATTTTTTCTTTGGGGTGAAGAAGGTAGAGTATTTGTGCCATATTGTATCTCATGAAGCTGTCAAGGTAGACCCTAACAAGATTAAATCCATGATGGACTGGATGATTCCCAAAACATTGAAGAATCTTAGAGTATTTTTGGGTTTGACAGGTTACTACCACAAGTTTGTTTGGAACTATGGAAGAATAACATCACCTTTAACTGCATTAACTAAGAAGGATTCATTTTGTAATATCCCCAATGTCCAACTGGGCTATGCCACGTAAAATAATTTCGAATTGTATGCAAATTAAAACATATACACACAAAAACTCTTGCAAAACTTTATATATAAAAATTAAAACAGAAAAATACATTTTATAACTACACGTATTCAGACTGAAGTAAAAATAAACATATACATACAACATAGATAGACAATACCCATAAATATAAAGACATGTATAAACCACACATAGGAAAAACCCATAAAAATAAACACATAAATAATAATGCAACATGTAATTTAACAGACAATTGACACTTATCTTAGTAATAATATCACCAACTACGTGCAGAACTTCCACAAACCTCTCAGCCTTAGACGATGTTTCTCATCACTCTCAGCAGTGGGTCACACCCGATATGGGACTAAACTCCTCCCGGGTAAAGGGATTCCTAACCAGGCTAACGTATCTTAGAAAACAGGAAAGACTTCGTCACAAGTGCCAACTCAAACTAATAGCCTATAGTCCCTCATTCCCCACATGCCTATCCCACCTCAAGAAGTGTGTCTCTTTTATACTGAACAGTCCCTCGACTACCACACTTCCCTTCCAGGGCTTCAGTAACAGGCCCCACAGGAAGTCTTAGAGCCCTGTAGCTGTAGTTTAGCACCTTCGGGAAGTCAATTCCCAACAATTCTCTCACCTAGAGAGAATTTCTCACGGTCCTGAAAACCCACCTCTTTAGTCTTCCACAGGCCCAAGAACCCGCTTCTTCATTCCATCTCCCAAGCTAACCAGGTATAGATATAGGTATGTGTATGGATACATGTACAATTACAGTGACAGGAAGGTACAAATCTAGTTACAGGTATAAGTACAGGAAGGTATGGAGGACAACTCAATGAGTGAGTGAATGATGATGGAAGGAATGGGAAAATGAACTAAGTCCAAACTGTATGTATGCATGCTGCCAACTTAACACTTCTCATGTTGGGAGCTACTTTGGCCTACTTGTCCCCATTCTTAGAACTTAGGATAAAATAATTATCCAAGCTTTATACTTTAAGGAATATTAATATAATATTCCTTTTTGGATTAAGCTCCCTAGCTTAGCCCCTTATCCTTAACGTTTATCCCCCCCCTTTCCCTAACTAGTGGAGTTTAGTCCCCCATACTCTTTTATCGTGGTCAGTCTACACGTAGCGATATATTATATTAATGATAAGACGTATACAAAAATAGGCTCACTAGCCGTTAGCATCTAGGCCCTCTGGCCTAATTCACACATAAGCCTCCTAGATTATAATAACTGGCACACCAGCCTATAAAACACAACATATACACAAAGGCTACTTGGCCTCAAAATCAAGAACACTTAATTTTGCTATGCGCGGTATCCTGGCATGTGCACACTTCATCATTTTAGTGCGCAATACATGTGCGCACTATGCCATTGAAGGTGCATACAAAAATGATATCAAACATCTCACCAGCTTAAGTACATTTGCATTTACATTTAAAATTGGGTTCGTCCTAGGGGTATTACAATCCTCTCCCCTTATTCATGCAGTGTCCTCAGTGCATTATGTACACATATCAACAAGATTTCCAAAATCTTAAAAAATATGTGGGTATTCTGCCCACATTGCATCTTCATGCTCCCAAGTAGCATCCTCAAGAATGTACGAGGTCCATTGGACATTCACAATCCCTATGGCTCGATTCCAGAGTGGTTTGATTTTTCGGTCCAAAATGTGTACCGAATGAACTTGGATAGCGCCTTCTTTCTCCACCTAAATCACATTCCAATCAATTACATGATTAACATCAAGTATATATTTCTTGAGCAATGATACATGAAATAAATCATGAACAGACATAGATGCAGGCAATGTAATCATATAAGCTACTGGACCAATCCTTTCTAGGATTTCAAATTTTCCACAATATCTAGCTGCCAACTTGGAACAATTTTCCAAATTTAGTGAACATTTGTTGGCCTTAACCTTCAAGAATACATGATCACCCACTTTAAACTCCCTATGAGTTTTACCCTTGTCAGCATATCTTTTCTTCCTATCTTGGGAAGCCTTCAAATTCTGTTTAATTTTCAACATTTGATTTTCCATTTCCCTGAGTAATTCTGGCCCAACTACTGCTCTATATGCTAGGTTTTCCCAACTTACCGATGTGTTGCACCTTCTTCCATAAAGTGCCTCAAATGGGCTCATATTTAGAGATCATTTGTACCCATTTCTATAAGCAAACTCTACTAAATGTAGGTAGTCTTCCCATTTTGATGGTTTATCCATCACATACATCCTCAACATATCCTAAATCACTTGATTCGCCCTCTTTGTTTGTCCATCTGACTCTGGATGATAATTTGTGCTAAAATTAAAAAATTTTCCAAATCCCTTAAATAATCCTTTCCAAAAATTTGATGTAAATTTTGGATCTCTGTCAGACACAATTGTCTTGGGTATACCATGTAATCTATCAATTTTTCTCATATAAATATCGACAATGTTGGCTTCCTTGTGAGTGAGCTTTGCTGGAATAAAATGGACAGCTTTAGTAATCTTATCTTCCACTACCATGATATAATCATGTTGCTTGTTTGTTCTGGGAAGTTTGGTGATGAAATCCATTGTTACAACTTCCCATTTCCACTTAGGAATGGGTAATGGTTGTAGAAAACGAACTCAGTGTCTATGCTCAGCCTTTACCTTTGACACTCCAAACATTTGGAAATAAAGTCAACAACTTCTTTCTTCATGCCTGGCCAATAATATTGGCTCTTGACAGCTGCAATGATTTTCTGATAACCCGGGTGCCCAACATAAGGTACATTATGCATTTCTCTCAATATCATATTTTTCAATTCCTGGGAATTTGGTACATAAATTTTGCCCTTGTATATACAAATTTCATCATTTTCTATCTTATAGTCTTCAATTTTCTGCTGCAAAATACCTTGCTATAATTTTTCCACTAATTCCTTGTATTGCAAATATGATTTTGCAGCCTCTATAATTATTTCTTTCAAATATGATTAGTACATGCTAATGGTTGTAACATGCAACTCATGCACTCTTATGCTGAGTGCATCAACCACTTTGTTCTCTTTCCCTTTGATATGCTTTATATCAAAGTCATATTCCCTGACAAATTCTACCCATTTTCTTTGCCTCGCATTTAGAGTTGGCTGATTGAATAAATATTTCAGACCATTATGGTCTATCCTCATATCAAACCTTTTACCCATGAGGTAGTGTCTCCATTTCCTCAAGGCATCCACTATGGATGCCAACTCCAAATCATGAGTGACATAGTGCCTTTCATGCTCCTTCAACTTCCTTGATTCATAACATACAAAAAACCCATTTTGACTGAGCACTACACCAAGTCCTTTTTTACATGCATTTGTGCATACAATGAAGTCTTCATTTGGATCTCCAATCCTTAAAATTGGATCATTAGCTAATAATTTCTTCAAGTCTTTGAAACTCTTTTCACAATTCAATGTCCATTGAAACTTCACACCCTTCTTTTGCAAGGAAGTGATTGGTTATGCAATCTTTGAGAATCCTTCAATAAATATCATATAGTATCCTGCAAGTCCCATGAATGATTTGACCTTTGTCACATTATTGAAGCTGACCATCCTCTAATGGCTTCTATCTTCTCAGGATCCACTGCTATCCCATCCTCTGAACTGATATGTCCCAAATAATAAATTTGCTTCTGATAAAATGAGCACTTGCTAAATTTGGCATACAATTGATGATCCATTAATACTTGTAATACAATCCTCAAGTGTTTTTCATGCTCTTCCTTTGAATTAGAATACATAAGAATGTCATCTAAAAATATAATGAAAAACTTATCTAAGTATTCTCTGAAAATACCATTCATTAAACACAAAAAGACAACTAGTGCATTTGATAATCCAAAGGACACCACTGTGAACTCATAATGACCATACCTTGTTCTGAAAGCAGTCTTGTTGATGTCTTCTTCTTTAATTCTTACTTGATGATAACCTGACCTGAGATCAATCTTGGAGAATAGTTTTTCATCTTTCAACTGATCAAAGAGGTCATCAACCCTTGGCAAATGATACTTATTCTTCACAGTTACCTTGTTCAACTACCTAAAGTCAATGCAAAGTCTCAATGTTCCATCCTTTTTCTTCACAAATAAAATTGGGGCACCCCAAGGTGACACACTTGGGTGTATATACCCCTTCTTCAGAATCTCTTCAAGTTGCATTTGCAATTCCTTCAATTATGGTGTACTCATCCTGTAGGGATTCTTGGATACTGGAATTTCTTCAGACATCAAATTTATGGAGAAATCAATCTCTCTTTTAGGGGGTAATCATGGTATTTTCTTAAACACATATTCAAACTTTTTTAGGACTGCATAATCTTCAATATTTGACACCCTATCTTTATGTGTCTCTTCCATATTTTTTGCAAATATTTGACACTCATTTTTGCAACATTTCTTCAGCTGCAATGTTGAAATTTCTCTGATGGTTACTGCCCTGGGAATTATTTGCACTATCCTTAGGTTCCCTTCATCATCCAATAAAGTAAATTCCTTGTTATGAAAGTGTAGGGTAGCATGATGTTGGTCCAACCAATCCATCCCAATTAGACAGTCATAGGAACCTAAATGGAATATGTTCAAATATTCCTTGGTGTTCAGTCCATTCATGTCCATAAGACATGACTTAACCACCTCATTGACTTTTCTTTTGGCTCCAGTAGCCAGCTGGACCAAATAAGATTTTCCATGCTTGCTTCTTGGAAAATGCGAACTTTCCACCATCTTAGGATCTATATAACTATGACTAGCTCCTGAATCAATTAAAATAGAAATCGTTTGGTTGTTGATCATACCTTCCACTTCAATCATATGTGATTGATACTCTACTTGCTTGTTGTCCAGGGATGCATAGATCCTTGGTACTTTTTTGCCCATGTCTTCCACTATTTTAGCTTGATGTACATTGTGAAGACTCCTCACTTTTTCACCTTTGTGAGGGAAATCTCTAAACATATGATCTCCTTTACAACCCCAACATTGAATAGGCAACTTCCTTGGCCTTTGACTCCCTATCTCAATCGTTCTAGATTCTCTATCAGTTGGTTGTCCCTTAGGATTATTTCTAAAGAATGGTGGCTTAGTCCTCTTCTTCCTCTGAACCATCTTGGATTTTGTTTTTTCTTCCCAAGATTTTTGGAAAGTTGGCCTTGATTTTTGTTGATTATATAAGAATTTAGCTCACCTTATGGTCTCTAATGTTTTGGGATCATCATATTGTATTTTTTCATTGATGAGTGATGGAAATCCACTTAAATACCTATTAATATTAACCGTCTCATCCTTGATGAAAGAGACATACTTCAACAGTTCTAAAAACCTTATTTCATATTCATCTATGGTCATACTCCCAAGTTTGAGTTCAAACAACTCTTTCATTTTCTTGTCATAGTATCTCTTAGTCAAATATTTCTTTTCAAAATACTTCTTGAATTCCCTCCAAGTAACATTTTTCTCTTTAATGTGTTTCACCTGCACAAGTTGATCCCACCACATGGATACCTTTCGCTTGAGTTTATAGATGTCAATTCTTCCTTCTTCATGAGAAGAATAAATATGTAATTGAAAATACTTTCTCATGCCCAACAGCCATGTCTTTGCCTCTTCATCCTTCTTGTGCTCACCATCAAATGTAGGAGGTTTGATTTTTCTCATCTCTCCTCGTAGATCATACACCCCAGACCTCTTATGCTTCCTGACAAGGGATGGACTTGAGTTGTTGTGTGCTCTCTTATTGGAATGCCTTAGGGAGTGATAGTGATTTCTACTAACACTTCTTGTTCTTTTTTTCTCATCAAGAGACTTGTGACTTCCTCATTTGCTTGAGCCACTCTCCTTATCCAATTTATTTTCTATTCTATTCAATCTTTGCATTAAATTCATGTTGAAGTCTTCCTGTTGCTCCTTGGATCTCATAAGAATTTCATTATCCGCTTAATTTATTTGGACATCCTTATGTAAATGTTTAATTGTATCTACCATATTCATGTTTTCATCCTTTCCTTCTCCATGTCCATTGGAGTTTGTTCATTCAATGCCCATATGGAAATCCATACCTATGATCTCATCTTCCTGGATGTAATCCCCATATGAATATTCCATTCCTCTGCACTCTTTGTTGATTCTGATCTGATCTAGTTGTTTTTAACTCTGCAAAATGTGCAGCCAACAAAACTTTGTCAGGCTAATTGTTTCAACAATTTCATGAAAATATGAACCATTCTGGTTCAATAATTCATAATAATTATTTCTTCTGATTTCTTGAAAATTTAATGCCCAAATCAATTTTTTGGGTGAATAATTATATTCTACTATCCAAGACCTTTCCAATGCCTACTTCCATGCTCAATTCTCAGTCTTGAGCAGAAAGTTATGGTTATTTGAAAATTGTTGATTATTTTTTCTGTTCACTCTTCAACTTGGTGCAATTATGAATTTTTTCACATACTCCATTGGAGTTTTAGTAGGATCTCAATTGGGTTTCTTCATATACATATTTTGGACATTTTTTTGAAGTTTCACATCTTTCCAGGTTCCGGGTTGCTAGTTACAGCCTGCTGAAGTTCTAGGCCAATTAGTGTTTTTGATTTGGAATGCTACATGTACCTTATTTTCCATTTTAATTTTTTTTAGCATGCCCATAAATTTAAATCATCTCTAGGACTATTTTCTATGGTTCAATATATTTCCATAGACTTCTCATGTGCCTCAATCTGATTCCGGAGCAGAAATTTATGGCCCTTCGAAGTTCGTTGGGTCTTAAAATTTACCCTCCATTGTTTGTCATGTGACTTCCTCATAAAAGTTTCATTTGACGAATGGTTTACACCATTAAAAATATCTCTCTGGGCTCTTTTATTGGATCTGTAGAGAAAAAGTGCACCTTTAGGTTCTCAAAATCACCCTGAAAAAAGATGACCTTCGAACAACATAAAATGTCACAGAAATTCATTGGTTTTTTGTTCTTGTAGACCATCCAAATGACTTCACGCGCACAGATTTGAATATGTACACCCATATTTAACATGTGAAGCAACACCATAAGGTAGTGCATGCTCCGCGCACCTAAAACCAATATGTATCAATTTCCTATTGTGCCAATAATTGGTGCACACTACTTTTTGTCGCGCACAAATATCTACCATGCACAATTTTCAGTTATGCACTAATATCTGTTGCGCACAAATTTTGTGTTGGGTGCTAATATTCAGTGTGCATTTTACTCTACATGTTACACCATGCCAAAGTTTAGTACACCCCTGCCATGCACCATTACTCTGTGCACACCATTAACTAAATTTTCGCACGACAACATATACCCATAGTGCGTACGCATGAACAAAATTCCTCTGCGCTCTATCAATACTGTGCACACCACATGCGCCATTATTATGCGTAAGCACACCGCTCGCACCAGTATTACGCATGCGCCACTCAATCTACACCTCACAATGATAGCTTTAGTGTGCACTGTTAACACTAAGAGTCACCCTCAGACTACTAGAGGATAATCCCAGTACCCATTTGAATGTAAAACATAAGTTTTGGTTTGAATAGGTGGATCAACAAGAGAATAGTAAAAGGGAGGGCATCAGTCTGCTGCAAATACATTCTATTGGGCATGGAGTCACAACATTTTGTAGATCACGAGAAATCAGGCTACCTACCATAAAAAAGCCTTATGCAAAGATGGATAGAAGAACAGAAGGTAAACAAAGAGAAGAATATCCACATAACAAAGATCCTTTCTGTAATATAGATTAAAGAGTGCTTGAACAATAATATATGATTAACAAGCAATTACCACAAATCATTTGCAACTCATGAATTTATTAACCAAAGGTATCTTTTTATCTTCAAAGTATGTAAATATTACTCAAGAAAGATGATAAGAAAGAATAGAAAAAGGAGAAAAATAGTCTGGTATTACAACTTTTATGAATCTCTAATGATATAAATGCCTATAACACATGCCCTCAAGCTTACAAATGAGAAACTCAACTGCTCCTCTAGATATCTCCTCTCTTGGATCCTGAATCCAACCCCACTCTACTCTTGTACCATGAAATATATAGCACTATAGGTCCTTTCCATCTCACCAATTCGAACTCCAACCCCTTTCCCAAAATACAAACAGTTACAAAATAGAGAATGACATGTTTTAGCTAATTTCTTACTTTTTTAACTATAGTTCACAGTGCCAGTTCACAATGCCAAATCAACTATAGTTTTCATACTCCTATGAGGATGTTAGATGATGGTATGACACAATCCTTGGAGAACATGATCAATCTTATGTGTTAAAATCTGGCTCCACAGGGGATGGAGACCTCCCTGTGAGGATCCAAGAAAAATGAAATTCTAGTGCCTTATCCATTGATGTACCCTTAACTTGCATACTGCAACTACAAACCAATCTTCTCGACAAACTAAAAATACACAACTATGCCTATGAAATATGTCAATCCAAAATCCACAGAGTCTAGTGCATTGGGTGATGGTGTCTTATTACAATATAAAAAAAAAACTAAAATGAAATTCTCATAAGTTGATATTATTCTTCACACTCCTACTCCTATTCTAACCAATTATGTTACTTCTTGATCAAGTAAGATCACGATTCCATTGAAGCCATGGAAATATCTGACTAACTGGTAAAATTCTTGATCTTGATCAGAAAATAAGAAGAATCCATGGCATACAAAAGTGCAGTTCGGAAAGACAACATAACCAACCTTCATTTGACAAGAATAATTTGACATTTGTACTACTCAAAGTCTCCATATAATCGGCAATAGGATAAAAAAAGTTGTATAGAAATAATTCTTGTTGTTGTTCCAACTGAAAATTGAATTTTTTTTGCACATGCCTAGTTTTATAATTGTTGTCAATCACCTCTATGTACAAAACTGAAAAATTGTTGTTGATTGCCTTTACTGTTCTCAAGTTCCATCTCACTAAAATAAATATGATCTTCATGATTTGAATCTAGAGGAAACATATCTTCAAATCCATAATAATCAGAAATAATAATAGCAGGTAAATTTTCAACATCCATCTTATCATGAATAGTCTCTTCTACTCCAATATCTTCTTCAACACACAAGGATCTTTCATGGTTATCAACACCTTTACACAACAAATCAAAGTCATGACAACATTCTGGATAAAGTAAGACAATTGAAAATTTATCTTTACAAAACAAATGAAAGGATGCAATAAATTGGTTCAGTGAAGAAATAGAAGCAATCGGGAGTGACGTACACCAATCTCGAGTCGATCCATCCAAAGAATATCTAAAAACCTTAATCAAGACATCTTCATGTACCACTTTCATCTTAAGCATGCACTCATCAACGTCTAATAAAAAATCAGTTGGCACTTCCCAATCATCTCCTCTAAATCTAGGAAGGAAAACTTCCCATTCACTTCTATTAGGTTCGGGATTCCGAAAACTAGATATATTTGTGAAATAAAAAAATGCATAACTATGAGAAATAATCTTGTCCATTTAAAACTAGTGGAGTTTCTGATAAATTCATATGTAATGGAAGTTGGAGTCGCCAACTAGAATATTGCAGTCAAACTCGTGTCCTTCTCTTGTCTACCATCAAGAGCTGGATCTTCTCAATGTCATTTTCCCAGGGAAGATTTCTTCAATTTCTCTCTCCGGCAGTGGCACCAAAAATGTTAGCACTGAGAGTCACCCTCAGAATGCTTGAGGATAATCCCAATATCCATTTGAATGTAAAAGATAATTTTTTGTTTAAATAGGTGGATCAACAAGAAAAGAGTAAAAGGCAGGGCATCAGACTCCTGCAAATACATTCTATTGGGCATGGAGTCATAACATTCTACAGATCACATGCAATGAGTTTTCCTACCACACAAAAGGATTATGCAAATATGGATAGAAGAATAGAAGGTAAAAAAAGAGAATAATATCCACATAACAAATATCCTTTCTGTAATATAGATTAAAGAGTTCTTGAACAATAATCTATGATTAATAAGCACTTACCACAAATTATTTACAACTCATGAATTCATTAACCAAAGGTAGATTTTTGTATTCAAAATATGTAAATATTACTCAATCAAGATGATAAGAACTAATGGAAAATAGAGAAAAACAGTATGGTATCACAAATTTCATGAATCTCTAATGGAAGAAATGCCTACAACACATGCCCTCAGGCTTACAAATGAGCAACTAAATTGCTCCTGTAGATCTCTCCTCTCTTGGATCATGAATACAACCCCACTCTACTCTTGTACCATGAAATAAATATCACTATAGATCATTTCTAGCTCACCAATTCGAACCCCAAGCCCTTTCCCAAAATAGAAATAGTTACAAACAGAGAATGACATGTTTTAACTGATTTCCTACTTTTTAGGAGGTGAAATTCTGAAACATAGGCTTCCAAATTCCACTTATAATTCTCAAAATATAACATATGTGTAAAATATAAGAAGGGTTTTTGTATATAAGATCATTATAAAGAAAAAACTCTCACGGTTTCTTGAAATTCATCTCCTTTTGGCCGGAATACGTGTCCCAAAAACATGTCTCAAACAGGAAATCATGAAAACTGAAAAAATAGGGCTCAAACATTCTTTGGAATATCCTAATCTGTGAAAGTTGTGTGAAAAATTAAATAGGTTAATGGTCATGGGTCCGTTCTTGAAAATAACCTCCTTTGGATTTTGAAAATTCATCCTGGTTCACCCAAAAATCCTCCTAGAAGTCAGTTAGTAAAAAATAGCAGTCCAACAGTCTTATAACAGAGTTTCTGCAGCACATTCTATAGTGCATTTCGTAGTGCCTGTCTAAATTTTCAATGCCTGAGCCAGTTCGTAGCACCAAAGGAAAATCAAGTAGCCAAACCCTTCTTGACCTCCAAACAAGACAAAAAATCTCATGGAGTACCTGGTGGCTATGAGGTTGATGTTGGTAATTTTGAATTTGCACCAGGATGCTTGCAACCTATCCAACATACAACCCTCTTTCTTAACAAGTTCTCAATGCCATTTCATAGCGCCAACTCAACTATAGCTTGCATACTCCGAGGAGGATGTTAGTTGATGGTATGACATAATCCTTGGAGAACATGATCAATCTTATGTGTTAACATATGGCTCCACAGGGGACGGAGACCTCCCTGTGAGGCTCCAATAATCATGCAGTTCCAGTGCCGTATCCATTGATGTACCCTTAAACTGAATCCTACAACTACAAACCAATCTTCCCGAAAAACGAAAAATACACCACTATGCATCTGAAATCTGTCAATCCAAAATCCATAGAGCCTAGTCCATTGGGTGATGGAGTCTTATTACAATATAAAAAACAAACTAAAATGAAATACTCATAAGGTGAGTTTATTCTTCACACTCCTAAGCCTACTCTAACCAAGTATGTTGCTTCTTGATCAAGTAATATCATTCTTCCAGTGAATCCATGAAAAGATCTGACTAACTGGTAAAATTCTTGATCTTGATAAGAAAAATAGAAGACTCCATGGCATACAAAAGTGCAGTTCAGAAAGACAACAAAACCAAACTTCATTTGACAAGAATAATTTGACATTTGTACTTCTCAAAGACTCTATATAATCAGTAATAGGATAAAAAAAGTCGTAAATAAATACTTCTTATTGTTATTGTTCCAACTGAAAACTGAATTTATTCTGCACATGCCTTGTTTTATAATTGTTGCCAATCTCCTTTATGTGCAAAACTGAAAATTGTTGCTGACTGCATTTACTGTTCTCAAGTTCTATCTCACTTAAAGAATGATTATCTTCATGATTTGAATCTAGAGGAAACAGATCTTCATATCCATAATAATCAGAAATAATAATAGCAGGTAAATGTTCAACATACATCTTATCATGAATAGTCTCTTCTACTGTAATATCTTCTTCAACACACGAGGATCTTTCATGGTTATCATCTCCTTTACACATCAAATCAAATTCATGACAACATTATGGATAAAGTAAGCCAATTGAAAATTTATCTTTACAAAATGAATGAAAGGATGCATGAAATTGGTTCAATGAAGAAATAGAAGCAATCGAGAGTGACCTACACCAATCTGGAGCCGCTGCATCCAAAGAATATCTAAACAACTTAATCAAGACATCTTCATGTAACACTTTCAGCTTAATCATGCACTCATGAAAGTCTAATAAAAAATCAGCTGGCACTTCCCAATCCTCTCCTCTAAATCTAGGAAGGAAACCTTCCCTTTCACTTCTATCAGGCTCGGGATTCGGAAAACCAGATATATTTGTGAAATCAAAAAATGCATACCTCTGAGAAAGAATCTTGTCCATTTCAAACTAGGGGAGTCACCACTAAATTCATATGTAATGGAAGTTTGAGTATCTAGGTAGAAGATCGCAGCCAAACTTGTGTCCTACTCTTTTCTACCATCAAGCATTAGATCTTCTCAATGTTGTTTTCCTAGGGAAGATTTATTCAACTTCTCTCCTTGGCAGCAGTGCCAAAAATTTTAGCATTCAGAGTCACCCTCAGACTGATAGAGGATAATCCTAGTACCCATTTGAATGTAAAATATAATTTTTGGTTTGAATAGGTGGATCAAAAAGAAAAGACTAAAAGGGAGGGCATCATACTACTGCAAATACATTTTATTGGGCATGGAGTCATAACATTCTGCAGATCACATGCAATCAGGATTCCTACCGGACAAAAGGCTTATGAAAAAATCGATAGAAGAATAGAAGGTAAACAAAGAGAATAATATCCACATAACAAATATCCTTTATGTAATATATATTAAAGAGTGCTTGTACAATAACGTGTGATTAACAAGCAATTACCACAAACCATTTGCAGCTCATGAATTCATTAACCAAAGGTAGATTTTGATCTTAAAAGTATTTAAATATTACTCAAGAAATATGATAAGAAATAATGGAAACAAGATAAAAACAATATGGTATCACAACTTTCATGAATCTCTAATGGCAGAAATACCTACAACACTTGCCCTCAGGCTTACAAATGAGCAACTCAACTGTTCCTCTAGATCTCTCCTCTGTTGGATCATGAATCAAACCCCACTCTACTCTTGTACCATGAAATATATAACACTATATGTCCTTTCCATCTCACCAATTCGAACTCCAACCCCTTTCTCAAAATAGAAACAGTTACAAACAGAGAATGGCACGTTTTAACTGATTTCCTTCTTTTCAGGAGGCGAAATTTTGAAACATAGGATTCAAAATGAAACTTTTAATGCTAAAAATATAACATTTGGGTAAAATATGAGAACTTTTTTTTTATATAAGGTCGTTCTAGAGAAAAACCTCTCTCGGTTTCTTGAAATTCATCTCCAACTAGCCGAAATACGTGTCGCAAAAACATGTCTCAAACAATAAATCATAAAAACTGAAAAAATAGGTCTCAAAGATTATTTTGAATCTCCCAATACATGACACCTGTATGAAGAATGAAAGAGGTTAATGTTCATGGGTCTGTTCTTGACAATAACCTCCTTTGGATTTTGAAAATTCATCCTGGTTCACTCAAAAATCCTCCTAGAATTCAGTTGGTAAACAATACTAGTTCAACAGTCTTAGAACATAGTTTCCTCAACACATTTTGTAGCACATTTCATAGAACATGTATAAATTCATAGCACCTGAGCCAATATGTAGAGCCAAAGGAAAATCAAGTAGCCAAACCCTTCCTGACCTCCAAACAAGACAAAAAATCTCATGGAGTACCTGATGGCTATGAGGTTGATGCTGGTAATTTTTAATTTGCACCAGGATGCTTGCAACCTATCCAAACTAAAACCCTCTTCCTTAACTAGTTCGCAGCGCCAGTTCACAGTGCCAAATCAACTATAGTTTTCATACTCCTATGAGGATGTTAGATGATGGTATGACACAATCCTTGGAGAACATGATCAATCTTATGTGTTAACATCTAGCTCCACAGGGATGGAGACCTCCCTATGAGGCTCCAAGAATCACGCAGTTCCAGTGCCTTATCCATTGATGTACCCTTAACCTGCATCTTGAAACTACAAACCAATATTCCCGAAAAATTGAAAATAGACCACTATGCATTTGAAATCTATCAATCCAAAATCCATAGAGCCTTGTCCATTGGGTGATAGAGTCTTATTACAATACAAAAAACAAACTAAAATGAAATGATCATAGGCTGAGAATATTCTTCACACTCCTACTCCTACTCTAACCAAGTATGATACTTCTTGATCAAGTAAAATCATGCTTCCAGTGAAGCCATGAAAAGATCTGACTAACTAGTAAAATTCTTGATCTGGATCGGAAAAATAGAAGAATCCATGGCATAGAAAAGTGCAATTTGAAAAGACAAAAGAACCAACCTTCATTTGAGAAGAATAATTTGATATTTGTAATGCTCAAAGACTCTGTATAATTAACAATAGGATCAAAAAAATTGTAAAGAAATACTTCTTCTTTTTGTTGTTCCAACTGAAAACTGAATTTCTTCTGCACATGCCTAGTTTTATAATTGTTGCAAATCTCCTCTATGTGAAAAACTGAAACTTTTTGCTGACTTCCTTTATTATTCTCAAGTTCCATCTCTCTAAAATAAATATGATCTTCATGATTTGAATATAGAGGAAACAGATCTTCAGATCCATAATAATAAGAAAAATAATAGCAGGTAAATGTTCAACATCCAACTTATCATGAATAGTCTCTTCTACTACAATATCGTCTTCAACACACAAGGATATTTCATGGTTATCAGGTCCTTTATAGAACAAATCAAAGTCATGACAACATTCTGGATAAATTAATCCAGTTGAAAATTTCTCTGCACAAAACAAATGAAAGGATGCATGAAATTGGTTCAGCGAAGAAATAGAAGCAATCGGGAGTGACCTACACCAATCTCGAGCCGCTCCATCCAAAGAATATATAAACAACTTAATCAAGACATATTCATGTACCACTTTCATCTTAAGCATGCACTCATGAAAGTCTAATAAAAACTCAGCTAGAACTTCCCATTGCTCTCCTCTAAATATAGGAAGGAAACCTTACCATTCACTTCTATTAGGCTCAAGATTCAGAAAACCAGATATATTTGTGAAATCACAAAATGCATACCTTTGAGGAAGAATATTTTCCATTCAAAACCAATGGAGTCGCCGATAAATTCCTCTGTAATGGAAGTTGGAGTCTCCAGGTAGAATATCACAGTCAAACTTATGTCCTTCTCTTGTCTGCGATCAAGCATTGGATCTTCTCAATGTCGTTTTCCCAGGGAAGATTTCTTCAATTTTGCTCCTCAGAAGAGGTGCCAAAATTTTTAGGACTAAGAGTCACCCTCATGCTTCTAGAGGATAATCCCAGTACCCATTTGAATGTAAAAGATAAGTTTTGGTTTGAATAGGTGGATCAAAAATAAAAGAGTAAAAGGGAGGGCATCAGAATGCTACAAATATATTCTATTGAGCATGGAGTCATCACATTTTGCAGATCACAGGAAATCAGGATGCCTACCAAATAAAAGGCTTATGCAAATATAGATATAAGAATAGAAGTTAAACAAAGAGAATAGTATCCACATAACATAGATCCTTTCTGTAATATAGATTAAAGAGTGCTTGAACAATAATATATGATTAACAAGCAATTACCTCAAATCATTTGCAGCTCAGGAGTTCATTAACCAAAGGTAGCCTTTGATATTCAAAATATGTAAATATTACTCAAGCAAGATGATACGAAATAATGGAAACAAGTGAAAAACAGTGCAATATCACAACTTTCATGAATCTCTAATGGCAGAAATGCCTACAACACATGCCCTCAGACTTACAAATGAGCAAATCAACTGGTCCTCTAGATCTCTCCTCACTTGGATCATGAATCCAACCTGTTAGGTTATGAAAAAGGTATAAATATCTTCCTTTTTCCCACATTTCATGATATCATCTTGATTGACTTTTCGATTATTTAGGAGAAAATAGAATAGAAAATGAATACTATACTCTTTAGCGTTAGATCCTAAATATGATTGGAATTGTTTGGTTTTATTACAGGATTGGTTAAATATTGTCAAACCCAAGATAGCAAAGGAAATCTTGAAGATGCACAAGCTATTGGAGGTTGAAGACTTTATGGCGCAAGGCAGTTTTGAAGATGATCGAGTTG
>ML852373.1:30497-42830 GCA_009831015.1 Picea engelmannii
AAGTTTCTCCTGAAAAAGACCATTATCCTGGTTTGGTATCCAAATGATGATAATGCCACTAATTTTTTTCAAAAAGAATAGGGGGTTTCATCATGAGCCAACCTACCACGATCATAGTATAATAAACTAAGTGACATTCCCACTATGGCTACCACACCAGGGCAATGTCCTTTGACATTTTCTAGTCAAAGGACAATGGGTCTCATCACGAGCCGACTTGTTCACCTAAGTTACAATCTAGTGAGTGGCATTATCACCATCTGGCTACCAAACTAGGATAATGGTATTTTTGGAAAAGACGGTTCAAATAAGTATCAAGGATACAGGTTCATTTGAGGGTTAGAAGACAACCTTGTCAAGGCTATGGATGCCTACTGGCAATAGCGGCTCTTCCTGTGGTATGGAAGTTTATCTTAAACGCCAAGTTTCTGCATATCTCTAGATTTCCTTCACTCAATAACGAGGCTATCATTTCGGTTGTATTCAATGAAACAGGAAAGTAACAACATTATGATATGTGGGATATTATTTAGATGAATAGATTTAATTTATTCGGCATATGTATCCTTAAAGAATTCTTTTGAGTATAGGAATATTTTAATTCCACAAAAGAGGATTAACATTTAATGATTACCGTTAAAATATGTTGTTTGAAAATAAATCATTGATCCCCATTGGCGGTGGTCATACAATCATTACTTCTCACCATCAATACCTACACTCATTACTTTCCCCTACGCTAACAGTTGAGGTCAACCTTTATATTAATGAGGGGAGTGGATGCTCGACAGACTTCTCGATAAAGATAGTAATGATTGTAATAAATACCCACATTTCTAAACATTTGTTGTCTCTGATATTTTCTATTTTCGGTAATTTTTCCTCCAAGCTGGTCTAACCAAGCCTGCTACCAGGAACGATAGTCGTCCACATTTTCTCACAAAATGGGTGGCAGAGGTGTGCACAGGGAGACAACTTTACTAAATATTACAGAGAAAGCAAGAGACATCCTACACCAGCTGGGGTGGACAAAGTACTTCAACCGTCTGCAAGGATATGACAAGAATGTCATGCTTGAATTCTTTCAGAATCTGTAGGGAGAAAACTCCATGGTGTGAGGCATAGAAATCTCAGTCACCCCATAAATATTAGCAAAGGTCACAAGCCTCCCTAACATGGGCATTCAATGGATAGGAAGATACACAACACTAAAGGAAGCTGTGGAAACTTTCACAGACCCTGGGGAAGAATTGGATAAGAAGGGAAAGGGACTCAATCCCAGTACCCTCAGAGAACCATGGAAGGAACTTGCAGGGATAATTCAGCGGTACATCACTTGTGATGGATGAAATGATGTAATTCAACCTCACCACCTCAAATTGTTGGCATATTTAAAATAATGGTTAGTACTTAATATACCTTTCTTTCTGAATGCCATATTACATGAGGTTGCCTTAAGAACACACAAATCCAAGGACCCTGTTACTATTATCAATCACCACAGATTATTTAAACTGATAATAAATAAAGCACTGAGTCAAACTCAATTGACCTGGGATAACCTGATTGAGGCCAATAGACCTCCACAACTGGAGTAGCCTGAATTATTCCATGAAGAACCACCACAAAAAATTGAAGATAGACAGGCAGAGGAGACTACTGCCCAAAGAGAAATCCAATCTCCTCAAACCAAAGTTGAGGCAGACCTTGCCCAAATCACAGAGGCACAGACCTCACAAACATAGGCATTAACGAAAAAGAGGAAGAGAGAAACAACTTCCCCTGCAACCATCATTCAGACAACGAGAAGAAGAAGATGAATTCAGGAAACAACTGAATCAATTCAGGGTACAACAAAATAGCCTGAAGAACTTCAGAATTCTACAGAACAGTCTCCACGCAAGAATGCTCAAGAAATTGGGCAAGTAGAATAGACCTCACAAAGGAATGATCAGGAAGACACCCAACTGACATTAGAGCATCTGACAAAACAATTTATGAAGAGCTATGAGGTAGAAATGGCCCAGGTTTTGGGAAGCTTGGGTACCTCAATTGATAGAGGCACAAATAATCTAGAAAAATGCCCAGAACAAGCCTCCTCTTCAAAAATAGTTGAAGATTTTCCTGATATTGAAATGTCTTTTCCTAAGGACAGAGCACATGAAGAACCTCATTTTGAAACAAGAAACCCTCTTGGACAGACATAACATTTGAAAGGAACAGAGGAACAACCATCTGTTGGCTAGAATGAAGAAGACCTTGAGACCTCTCATAAACAAAAATCAGCCAAGAGCCATAAGAAAATTAGAAAGTTAAAAAAATAAAACAAATTGTTGAAGGAAAAGGCTAAGAAGGATGAAGTATTAAAGCAGAAGGTGGTTAAACTCAAGGAAATTATTAAGGAATTGAGGAAACAACTAGAACAAGAAGATAAGGCCCACATAAGAAAGAAGAACAAAAGGGCCAGAGTGCAAGGAAGAAACCCTCTTCCTAAAGAAGCAGTCAGTACAAATTCTGTAAGGATATAGACAGACCCTGAAGAAATAGTAGTAGAAGAAACAATAGTTCAGAATGAGGAAGCAATTCCTTTAGAAACACAAGAAAATATGACAGCTACAGAAGCAATTAATGTTGAGGTGCAGACAGACACCCCGATATTAGAGGAAATAGCTCAACTCCTTGAGCAGAATGCTACCATCAGGAGATTGGAGGAAGAATTGATGCAATCTCAACAAACCCTGGTTCAAAACATAAATGAATTACTAACTATGGCAGAGCACCAAGCACTCCAGTCCCAGAAATAGAGTGCTATTGTGGACAGACTGGAAGCAGATCTTACACAAGTCCAACAAGCATTAACTCAATGCAGGGAAGAGATGGGTGCTATGGAAGAATACCAAGCATCTGAATCTCAAGCACAAGGTGCCACCATTGATAAACTAAAGGCAGAGCATGGACAAGCCCAATGAGCATTGGATCAACACCAAGATGAGATGGTCACTAGGGATGAATATCAAAAGATTGTTAAACAACTAAAGGACATGACAACAATAGAGGGTGAGACCTATGATGCGCTCACTAGAGCCCAAGGGAAGATAAAAAAAGGTTCAAACCCAATTAGAAAAGGCTTTGGAGAAAATCAAAGAAATCTGTGATGTCTACTCTGATGTTATAAATTGTAGAGCCCCTGCCACCAATTACGCTTTATTCTTGCTAGAACGATATCTATTATTAAGAGTGAAGGCCATTAGAGAAGGAAATCCTATTTCATTTTCCACTGTACCTGAGTTTATTTCATGTTTCAGAGAGAAAGACGAAAAGGTACAATACTTTTTGTATGAATTGTACTTTCATAATTTCATTCTAGAAGAAAAAAGAGAAGATAACCCTGGTCCATTCATAGGTGACATACAGTTTCAGGCATTTCTTTCATTTACTCAGAACCAAGTTAGATGGGGTAAAGCTCATAAAACCTTCATAAAGAGGGAATCTGGACTAGATCTCTGGGTTAGGGGAGAACCTCCAAAGTCCCTTCCAGCCATTATGCAACATAAAACCTTTATGAAAAGAGGGGGGTCATAGACTCCTTAGCCCCTATCCATCTACAAGTTATACGTTCAAGTATCACTCATTTTAGGGAGCTTAAGGAGGAAGCTCTTGCTACTTCTAAACTGAGATGGGATGCATCCTCCAGTGAAGTAAAGAATAGGGAACCCTTTGGGTGCAGGAATTTCTTTGCAGCTACCTACAGAATAGAGAGGTATTCTAGATTGCTCCAAGAGGAAGGGCCTGCTTATATTGGGTGCAGATATAATCCCCCTATCATCTAATTCCCTCCAAAAAGTTACCAAAAATATTATCAAATTAACAAGAAAAGGGAGGATGCTACTTTTGGGGAACTCAAAAGAAGCAATGGGTTCACAAGGCCTGGTGAACCAACCTTTCCACCTTACAACATTACTTCTTTAGATGTAAAATCTCAACTTTCATGAGGACATGCAAGAAGGTAAGCTGGGGGGTATGTTAGGTTATGAAAAAGGTATAAATATCTTCCTTTTTCCCACATTTCATGATATCATCTTGATTGACTTTTCAATTATTTAGGAGAAAATAGAATAGAAAATGAATAATATACTCTTTAGCGTTAGATCCTAAATATGATTGAAATTTTCTAGTTTTATTACAAGATTGGTTAAATATTGTCAAACCCAAGATAGCAAAGGAAATCTTGAAGATACGCAAGCTATTGGAGGTTGAATACTTTATGGCGCAAGGCAGTTTTGAAGATGATCGAGTTGCTTATATTGTAATAGTAAAGCAATCCTGAGGATCTCTCGATCCTCGGGATAGCTTAATTCACCCAGATTATTGTAATATATAAGGGGTAAATAGATCATGAAAAGATGTAGAAGAATTGCACCCAATAACTCAGAACTTAGAATTGCTATGCATTAGCAGTTTTTGTAAAATGTTGTATCAACTATGAAATCAATAGAAGCTTCGAGTGGTTTTACCATTTCTATATACTGAATTTCAAAAAGCAGTGCTTCTAAGGACCAAGGGGCCAGTTTGAAGGAGCTACTGTTCAACCTGTAATTGTATCAGTTCAATTTCTGTTTTGTGATTCGATTCTCTTTTACAGTAGTTAAATGAATGCATAAGTGTGTTGATGATTTCTTGTCAATTGCAAGAGATAGATATTCCCTAAAGAATTATATGATTGTTGTTCCAATTTCTATTACTGATATTTGATGCATGACAGTTCCTCATAAGTTCACATTTGTTGTTCCCTTCACTTAGTTTACATTTGTTGTTCCCTTTTACTTAGTTTACATTTGTTGTTCCCTTTACTTAGTTTACATTTGTTGTTCCTTTTACTTAGTTTACATTTGTTGTTCCTTTCCATTAAGAGTATAGTTGTTGTTCCTTTCAATAGAAATACGATTGTTGTCTCTTTTCAACTATATTACAGTCTATGTTTCTTTCCATAGATAGAGTAATTCACCTTTTTCTTTCCAACAATTTGATTCATAATAATAGTCATTTCTGCAAGTCTATATCTAGATTCAATTACTGCTCTTAAAATGAATTCAATAGATTAATTAGCTCCTTTCCATTGTACAACTTTAGATTTCAATTCCTAGAGTATTTAATAATTGTTTGAGGAACTTGATTGTTGATAAAATCAGATTTTCTTTCACTACACGATTTTAGCCTCTACGAGCTATCTGCATAGACTTTGCCGATATTCTTTGAGATAAAAGATGAATCCTTGGGTTGATAAATTAATGTTAAACTAAGACTATTTTTAGACATCTTTAGAGCCCAACACAACCCCACTCTACTCTTGTGCCATGAAATATATAGCACTATAGGTCCTCTACATCTCAACAATTCGAACTCCAACCCCTTTCCCAAAATAGAAATAGTTACAAACAAAGAATGACACATTTTAACTGATCTCCTTCTTTTCACAAGGTGAAATTATGAAACATAGGCTTACAAATGTCACTTGTAATTCTCAAAATATAATATCTATGTAAAATATGAGAACGATTTTTTTAGATAAGATTGTGCGTAATAAAAACCTCTCTCCGTTTCTTTAAATTCATCTCCTGCTGGCCGGAATATGTGTTGCAAAAACATATCTCAAATAGGAAATCATGAAAACTGAAAAATAGGATCAAATATTATTTTGAATCTCCCAATCCATGACACCTATGTGAAAAATGAAAGAGGTTAATGTTCATGTGTCCATTCTTGACAATAACCTCCTTTGTATTTTAAAAATTCATCCTGTTTCAGTCGGAAATACTCTTGAAAGTAAGCTGGTAAAAAATATCAGTTCAACAGTCTTAGAACACATTTTCTACAACACATTCTATAGCGTGTTTCGTAGCACCTGTCTAAATTCACAATGCCTGAGCTAGTTCATAGCGCCAAAAAAAAATCAAGTAGACAAACCCTTCCTGACCTCCAAACAAGACAAAAAATATCATGGAGTACTTGATGGCTATGAGGTTGATGTTGGTAATTTTGAATTTGCATCAGAATGCTTGCAACCTATCCAACCTAAAACCCTCTTCCTTAACTAGTTCATAGCACCAACTCAAATATAGCTTGAATACTCCAAGGAGGATGTTAGTTGATGGTATGAAATAATCCTTGGAGAACATGATCAATCTTATGTGTTAACGTCTGGATCCATAGGGGATAGAGACCTCCCTGTGAGGATCCAGGAATCATGCAGTTCCAGTGCCTTATCCATTGATGTACCCTTAACCTGCATCTTGCAAATAAAAACTAGTATTCCCAAAAAACTGAAAATACACCACTATGCATCTGAAATCTATTGATCAGAAATCCATAGAGCCTAGTCCATTGGGTGATGGAGTCTTATTACAATATAAAAAATAAAAATAAAATGAAATTCTCATAAGATGAGATTATTCTTCACACTCCTACTCCTACTCTAACCAAGTATGTTGCTTCTTGATCAAGTAAGATCATGCTTCTAGTGAAGCCATGAAAATATCTAAGTAACTGGTAAAATTCTTGATCTTGATTGGAAAAATAGAAGAATCCATGGCATACAAAAGTGCAGTTCAGAAAGACAACATAACGAACCTTCATTAGACAAGAATAATTTGACATTTGTACTGCTCAAGCAAAAATAGCATCAAAAAAGTCGCAAATAAATACTTCTTCTTGTTGTTGTTCCAATTGAAAAATGAATTTCTTTTGCACATGCATAGTTTTATAATTGTTTCCAATCTCCTCTATGTGAAAAACTGAAAATTGTTGTTGCCTTCCTTTAATGTTCTCAAGTTCCATGTCACTAAAAGAAAGATGACCTTCATGATTTGAATCTAGAGGAAACATATCTTCATATCCATATTAATCAACAATAATAATAGCAGGTAAATGTTCAACATCTAGCTTATCATGAATAGTCTCTTCTACTCCAATATCTTCTTCAACACACAAGGATATTTCATGGTTATCAACTCCTTTACACAAGAAATCAAAGTCATCACAACATTCTGGATAAAGTAAGCTAGTTGAAAATTTCTCTTTACAAAACAAATGAAAGGATGCATGGAATTGGTTCAACGAAGAAATATAAGCAATCAGGAGTGACCTACACCAATCTCGATCCGCTCCATCCAAAGAATATCTAAACAAATTAATCAAGAAGTATCCATGTACCACTTTCATCTTAAGCATGTACTCATGAAAGTATAATAAAAACTCAGCTGGAAATTCCCAATTCCCTCCTCTAAATCTAGGAAGGCAACCGTCCCATTCACTTCTATCAGGCTTGGGATTCAGAAAACCATATATATTTGTGAAATTAAAAAATGCATACCTCTGAGCAAGAATATTGTCCATTTCAAACTAGTGGAGGCACCCATAAATTCATCTATAATGGAAGTTGGAGTCGCCAGGTATAATATCGAGGTCAAACTTATGTCTCGCTCTTGTCTACCATCAAGAGTTGGATCTTCTCAATGTCATTTTCCGAGGGAATATTTATTAAATTTCTCTCTTCGGAAGTGGCACCAAAAATGTTAGCACTGAGAGTCACCCTTAGAATTCTATAGGCTAATCCCAATACCCATTTGAATGTAAAAGATAAGTTTTGGTTTGAATAGGTGGATCTATAAGAAAAGAGTAAAAGGGAGGGCATAAGACTGCTACAAATACATTTTATTGGGCATGGAGTCATAACATTCTGCAGATCACAAGCAATCAGGCTTCCTACCAGACAAAAGGCTTATGAAAATATGGATATAAGAATAGAAGGTAAACAAAGAGAAGAATATCCACATAACAGAGATCATTTTTGTAATATATATTAAAGAGTGCTTGAACAATAATCTATGATTAACAAGAAATTACCACAAATCATTTGCAACTCATGAATTCATTAACCAAAGGTATCTTTTGATATTCAAAATATGTAAATATTACTCAAGAAAGATGATAAGAAAGAATGGAAACAATAGAAAAACAGTCTGATATCACAACTTTCATGAATCTCTAATGGCAAAAATGCCTACAACACATGCCCTCAGACTTACAAATGAGCAACTCAACTTATCCTCTAGATCTCTCCTCTCTTGGATCATGAATCCAACCCCACTCTACTCTTGTACCATGAAATATATATCAATATAGGTCCTTTCCAGCTCACCAATTCAAACTCCAACCCCTTTGCCAAAATAGAAATAGTTACAAACAGAGAATGACACGTTTTAATTGTTTTCCTACTTTTCAGGAGGTGAAATTTTGAAACACAGGCTTCAAAATGCCATTTGTAATTCTCAAAATATAACATATGTGTAAAATATGAGAACATTTTTTTTATAATATCGTTCTAAAGAAAAACCTCTCGGTTTCTTGAAATTCATCTCCAACTGGTCAAAATATGTGTTGCAAAAACATGTCTCAAACAATAAATCATGAAAACTGAAAAAATAGGGCTCAAAGATTATTTTGAATATCCCAATCCATGACATCTATCTAAAAAATTAAATAGGTTAATGTTCATGGGTCCGTTTTTGACAATAACCTCCTTTATATTTTGAAAATTCAGCCCATTTCACCAGGAAATCATCCTGGAAGTCAGCTGGTAAAAAATACCAGTTCAACAATATTAGAATGAAGTTTCTGCAATACATGCATGAAATTGGTTCAATGAAGAAATAGAAGCAATCGAGAGTGACCTACACCAATCTAGAGGCGATCCATCCAATGAATATATAAACAAATTAATCAAGACATCTTCATCTATCAATTTCAGATTAAGAATGCACTCATGAAAGTCTAATAAAAACTCAGCTGGCACTTGCCAATCCTCTCCTCTAAATCTAGGAAGGAAACCTTCCCCTTCACTTCTATCAGGGTCAGGATTTGGAAAACCATATATATTTGTGAAATCAAAAAATGAATACCTCTGAGAAAGAATCTTGTCCATTTCAAATCATTGTAGTCACCGATAAATACATCTGTAATGGAATTTGGAGTTGCCAGGTAAAATACCGCAGTCAAACTTGTGTCCTGCTCATGTCTACCATCAAGAGCTGGATCTTCTCATTGTCGTTTTCCCAGGGAAGATTTCTTCAATTTCGATCCCCGAAAACAACGCCAAAAATGTTAGCACTGAGAGTCACCCTCATACTACTAGAGGATAATCCCAATACCCATTTTAATGTAAAAGATAAGTTTTGGTTTGAATAGGTGGATCAACAAGAAAAGAGTAAAAGGGAGGGAATCACACTGCTGCAAATACATTCTATTGGGCATGGATTCATAACATTCCGCAGATCACATGCAATCAGGATGACTACCAGACAAAAGGCTTATGCAAATATGGATAGAATAATAGAAGGTAAACAAAGAGAAGAATATCCACATAACAAAGATCATTTCTGTAATATAGATTAAAGAGTTCTTGAACAATAATCTATGATTAACAAGCAATTACCACCAATCATTTTCATCTCATGAATTCATTAACCAAAGGTATTTTTTGATATTCAAAATATGTATATATTACTCAATCAAGATGATAAGAAAGAATGGAAACAAGAGAAAAAAAGTTTGGTATCACAAATTTCATGAATCTCTAATGGCAGAAATGCCTACAACACATGCCCTCAGGCTTACAAATGAGCAACTCAACTGCTCCTCTAGATATCCCCTCTCTTGGATCATGAATCCAACCCCACTCTACTCTTGTACCATTAAATATATAACACTACAGGTCCTTTCCATCTCACCAATTTGAACTCCAACCCCTTTCCCAAAATAGAAACCGTTACAAATAGAGAATGACACATTTTAAGTGATTTCCTTCTTTTCAGGAGGTGAAATTCTGAAACATAGGCTTCAAAATGCCACTTGTAATTATCAAAATATACAATCAGTGTAAAATATGAGAACGAGTTTTGTAGATAAGCTCGTTCAAAAGAAAAACCTCTCTTGGTTTCTTGAAATTCATCTCCATCTGGCCGGAATACATGTCGTAAAAACATGTCTCAAACAGGAAATCATGAAAACTAAAAAAATAGGGCTCAAAGATTCTTTAGAATATCCCAATCCATGACACCTGTGTGAAAAATGAAAGAGGTTAATGTTCATGGGTTTGTTCTTGAAAATAACCTCCTTTTTATTGTGAAAATTTATCCAGTTTCATCCAGAAATCCTCCTGGAAGTTAGTTGGTAAAACATACCAGTTCATCAGTCTTAGAACAAAGTTTTCGCAACACATTTCGTAGCGCCTGTATAAATTCACAGAGCCTGATTCAGTTCATAGCGCCAATGGAAAATCAAGTAGCCAAACCCTTCCTGACCTCCAAACAAGATAGAAAGTCTCATGGAGGACCTGATGGCTATGAGGTTGATGCTGGTAATTTTGAATTTGCACCTGGATGCTTGCAACCTATCCAACCTACAACCCTCTTCCTTATCTAATTCGCAACGCTCATTCGCAGTGCCAAATCAACTATAGCTTGCATACCCTGAGTAGGATGTTAGTTTATGGTATGACATAATCCTTGGAGAACATGGTCAATTCTTATGTGTTAACACACACAACCGCGAGCCAAACGTTTCTACGCATTACCACTATGCATCGCGCAACGCTAAAATTAAGTGCACACATCTGTGCACTATTATTTTTCACACATTACCACCCTGCAGTACGCAGTGCCAAATTTTAAGTTCGCACACCCGTGCGCCAATATTTTCCACGCAATTCCACTTGGCACCGCGCAATGCCAAATTTTAGCATGTGCACCCGCACGCAAATTATTTTGCGCGCACTGCCATTCTGCACTGCGCAACGCCAAAGTTTATTGCGCGCACTCACAGGCCAATATTTTTCCGTGCAATTCCACTCTGCACCGCACAACGCCAAATTTTACTATGCACACCTGCACGCCAATATTTTTCCACATATCACAAGCTTTTCACTGTGCATCATGCATTTTTAGTGCGCCCACCTGCACACATTCATTTTTATGCACATCAATTCCTCGTGAATTCCACTACAAAAATTGGGGCTTTTGCCTAACTTTTCCCCAATTTTTACCATATACATTCTGCAACTATGATTTTTTTTTTCAATTTCACCTCGATAACACCAATTCAACCTTTTCAACAACAAATCATTATTGGTTGAAATTTCTGGAACGAATTTTTCCCATACTCAATTCACAAATTGAGAAATTTAAATCAACCAATCTCGCTCCATCTGTCATGGCTTTCCTGTAACTTCAAATTCAACCAATACCATGTCTAAATTTGCTAGAACACATATTAAATTAGGAATATCTCACTACTTGGCCAAATTTCTCAATTTTCCCATGAATTTAACAACATAAATTGGGGCTTTTCCCCAATTCCATGCAATTGCTCCTAATTTTTACCATGGAAAATTTGTAACTTGAAATTTGGCCACTTTGAAATCAATTCTCTATGAAATTTCACTTCAACTTAACTTTCTTGACCCATCCAAGCTCAATGCTGGAAATTGGAGCTATGATACCATATTGTAACATCCCCGGCTGTAGCATCCCCGACCTCACACCGGCTGGGGCATGCCACTCCTCAGATGATTTAATTAGCTCTGAAACCATATTTGTAACATTCCTAGCCTTCAAAAGGCCAGGCCATGCTACTAATGAACACTCTTTCATGCTCAGATACCCATTTGTAACATCCCTAACCATTCATGCCAGGCCATGCTACACCGGATAACACATATGTTCTCTGTGTGGAACGTACTGTAACATACTTAGAATCCTAACTAATTTATGTCTCATATAATTTTCTAACTGCACGAAATTAAAAAATATGCATACAGAAAACTCTTGTGGAAGCTTAATATATATAAAACATGAACAGACAAATATGCTATGTAAATGCATGTATTCACACCGAAAAGTAGTACACATATACATTCAATACCCATAAGCATACAGATAATTATAATCACGCATATGATAAACCCATTCAAATAACACGTGAATAACAATGCATCATGTAAATTAATCACGCAATTTACACTTATCTTTGTTAGAATATCACCAACTGCGTTCAGACCTTCAACGAACCTCCCAGCCTTAGACCACACTGTTCAACACTCTCAACAGTGAGTCACCCTCGAGCTGGGACTAAAATCCACCCAGCTAAAGGGGTTCCTAACTAGGCTAAAGGATCATGAACAATAGGAAATACTCTATCTCAGGTGCTCACTCAACTAAAAGTCTACAGTCCCTCATTCTCCACATGTCTGTCCCACCCAAGGAAGTGTGCCCCTTCTCT